>CABHPH010145280.1:15190-63530 GCA_902168325.1 Peromyscus nudipes | reverse complement strand
ATCAACAATTTCCAGAATTTAAAATCCTGAATCATGACATGACACTAATGGAATTCAGGTGTTTCTGGTACATGGACTGCTCTCACCCAAGGTGAGGTTGAACTGTTGACCTTGCGTATGTCCTTCACAAATGAGTCTGTCAGATACACTAAGCCTATAGGCTGAAGATGATGCCCCAACACTGTGGAGAAACCTCAGGTGACTGTCCAGGCAGCTGGCTGTTTCTGTCAACTCACATTTTTTTTGGAAGCTGCTTGCATGCACTTCCTGATTTTAATTTTTCTTAGGTAATATTATTTCCTTCTTGGATCTCTGAGGGAGTTGAAGATTATTTAGTTATAGTTGAAGATTAGATAGTTACAGTTATAGTTTTCCTTGTTAAGACTTTCAGAAAAGAAACTCACTAAAGAGGTGTAAGTGTATAAATTTGAAAGATGTTATAAGATAGTTCTGTTAGTAATATAATTTAGGATAGAAAGTGAATCAGGTACATTTTGGACTTACCAAAATAGGATAGATAATGGAACTATTTTCTCTGAATTTGTCAAATGAAAATGGACTAGACATTGTTTAGAAATTTATTGCTTGTATATATAATATATAGTTATTGTATTTTGTATATAGTTTTTCTTATATTAGTTATAACTTTTTTCTTTTTATTAAAATAGAAAAGGGGAAATATGGTGATATTTAATTTGTACTGATATGGGATTTTATTTGTATGTTAATAAATAAAGTTGCCTGGGGGTCAGAGCTAATAGCTGGCCATATCAGAAGCCGGGTGGTGTTGGCACACACCTTTAATCCAGATCACATGACAGACAGATTTCTGTGTGTTTAAGGACACAGCGAGCATAAAGACACATGCCTTTAATCTCAATACCAACCATAGAAGACCTGGAGGTCTGTATAGACAGGCAGTGATGAGGAGGTCATGTGCTTGGGTTTACAACCAATGAGAAGGCAGAACAGAAAGTCAATAAAAAGACAGATACAAAGGAAGTAGGTCTCTTGCTGAGGGAAAGGACAGCAGCAGCAGGAAGGGTAAGAAGGGTTTTTTAGTATCAGCTCTTAGCTACTGCTCTGATCTCTTGGGCTTTTAACTCTGCATTTGGGTCTGTGTTTCTTATTTAATAAGACTGCTCATCTACAGCCTTCCTCACTCTACACAGGTGCACTCCTCACTATACACAGGTGCACACCACACTCTGCACAGGTGCACTCCTCACTATACACAGGTGCACTGCTCATTCTACACAGGTGCACTCCTCACTCTACACAGGTGCGCTCCTCACTATACACAGGTGCCCTACTCACACTATCACACTATACAGGTGCACTCCTCACTCTACTCAGGTGCACTCCTCACTCTACACAGGTGCACTCCTCACTCTACACAGGTGCACTCCTCACTCTACACAGGTGCACTCCTCACTCTATACAGGTGCGCTCTTCACTCTACACAGGTGCACTCCTCACTCTACACAGGTGCACTCCTCACTCTACACAGGTGCACTCCTCACCTCTCCAAATGTCCAGTTCTTCCATCAGGACCCTTTCCTCACCTATTTGCAGTTCTGACTCCCCACAGGAAGTGACCTAATGAGTTCATACTCTCCTCACCATGCTGGAGCACAGACTCTCTACAACTGACCATTCCATAGCATAGCTGCCCTCCTCACCTCTCAGGCTCTGAGGTCTCACACCAGACTGCTGCTGGAGACTCTCTCCTGAATCCAGACACTTTCTCACCAGCATGCTGACATTCCCTCACTGCTTGGGCTCCAGTTCTGCTGTCAGGCCAGCCCTCAGCACGGTCACCCAGACCCTGGACCAGACCATTGCTGCCCCACACCTGACCCTTCCACAGACACCTGCCTTGCCCTCCCATTCTTTATTTGGTAAGTTACTAAGTAACTGAGGTACTGCAAGGAAAGAAACCAGAAATGACAGAATATGAACTCCTGTGTGATTATTGAACCTATCAAGTATTTCCATGGTAATAAATATGCATACACACCACTTCACTCCAGTCACAGGAGCTCAGGGGTTTTCAACTCTCAGCAAAATATATTTCTAAAGTTATCATATCCCACATATACTAGAATAAGTCATGCACAATATTCAAGTATCCAATAACAAGTATTTCTCATTTGCATATGTCCTAAGGGTTTGATTATGGGTCACTGAAATGCTGTTCAGCTTCTTTCCACATTTGTCATTTGGGAGCCATGTCAGAGAGAATCACAGCTTCTTGTACATGTAGTAGCCTACTGTATTTAGAGAATCAGATTCATTCTCATTCTATGGGCCACTGAAAGTCACCTGGACAAGCCAGACAATTCAAGTTGAAAGCATACTCACTATAAAGGAAGATGGATCAAAGGCATTGAAACAGTGCTTTTACAGAGCGGTAGGAAAGCACTTGTGGGAACCAGCATAGCATCTACACCTAATCCCTTTACTGTTTACTCAGCAGTTGTATGTTATTGGGTTTTAAAATGGAACTTTAGTCCCATTGGCAGAAAAGAGGTACCATTGCAACACAAGCATGAAATACTAAAACTTGCTGGAGAGATGGCTCAGTGGTTAAGAGCACTGGCTGCTCTTCCAAAGGTCCTGAGTTCAATTCCCAGCAACCACATTGTGGCTCACAACCATCTCTAGTGGGATCTGATGCAATCTTCTGGCATAAAGTCATGCATGCAGATAGAGCACTTCATAAATATTAAAATAAATAAATAAAATACTCAAACTTGTGATTTACTGATCTCTGATATTGAACTAAATCAGTGTCATATGGGTTTGGTGTTAAATATCTGCCATGTACACCATGGGGTCTGTCATGAAGCAGTATGGTTATGCCTGGGACGGTGATAGTGCACATTTTCCTGTTCATCTACATCTGCAGTCATATCATTTTACACCTGACCTGTCGAAGAAAGACAAGATGGGAGGTTACCTCTCTAATTTTTTGGAATCCCTAGAGCTATTGGAAAGCCTGTTTTATCATGGTAGGCCATGAAACTTTATGCTCCTCAGCTCTTTTATAGTTCATGCTAACAAGACAATTCATGGTGGGAGCTCATCATTTCAGAAACACTGATCATGTGATTAAAGTGTGGAACTTTGAGCCATGAGATGCTCACCCTGGCAGGGAAGTGATGCTGAAGACTGAGTTTACTCTCTTATCAACCAAATGCTCACACCTACATAATGAACCCTGGTAAAACTCTGAACACCAGAACTCACATGAGTGCCTCCTGATTGTCTTATCCTGTATACTGCTACTCATTAACATTCTGGGAAGAAAATGCATCCATGGGGGTCAATGGAAGTTCCCTTTATGGGCCCTCCCTGATCTCACCTGATATGTCACTCCCTTTAGTTCTGCTTTGTATCATTCTATATTAAAAAAAAAAACTATAATTCTAATAGAGCAGAATCATTAGTTCACTGTGTCATCCTAGCAAATCATAAATCTGCAGGTATCATGGGATCCTGGGACTCTGCAGACAGTTGACTTGAAGTAATGGCATCCTTGAGAACTCCTGAAATTGAAGGTTGAGTCTGAAATAAGGACAGTCTCTGGAGGCATGGCCTGAACTTGTAGAATAATTTAATTAGTAAATGAAATGTTTTTGTCAATGGCTTAGAAGAATAGCCATAAACATTTTGGAGATGACTGAGGAAATACAGGCAAGATCATACATCATATTAGAAAAGAATTGTTAAATTTTCTAAGAGAGATAGTTGTATTGTTTTGTTGTGCAATGTCAATTTCAGATAATATATACTCTCTCAAGTACCCTATCAAATAACATGTGCATATATAAGCATACACAAATATATATATATATATATATATATATATATATATATATATATTTATCCAAATGTCAACAATTGATATTACCATCTAGTAATGGTAATTCTGTTTCAAAATACTCAGAGGAAGAAGTTGAAAGGGCTTCCAAAGTGTTAAGCAGCATGCAGGCTTCCATGGGACATGTGGCTTTCCTCAATGTCCATCCACAGGGCAGAGGCTGTCCCTAATGCAGCAGGCACAAGGTGGGACACCAAGAATAACAGGCGGTGCCAGTAGAAGGTTGGCTATCATCTTCTTAAACTTGCTCTTGGGGAAGGTCACCTAGCCCAGGATCAGCCACCATTAGAGGCCCACATCAGCCTCCCAGCACCCATAGCGCCTGACACACTAGCCATGGGGACCAAGTTCCTGAATGGGTCCTGGTAGTGCAGGTATTGGGAAACATGAGAAAATGCTGATGGAAGGGCACAAACTGCCAGAGAAAATGTGAGTAAGCACTGAGGATCAAAGTGACAATAAATAACAATGTCATCCAGTCTGTCTGAATTTGTTTAAGAAGATCTTAAATGTTCTAATATCATACACACACAAAACAGAAAACAATGTTAGGTAATAGAGCATGTTGTTAACTTCATTGTGGTAGCCATTGCCCAATACATTTCCATATCAAGTCAAGACAGTGTGATGTAAATATACATGATTTATTTGTCAATTATACATCATTAATCTGAAGACAGAGGAATAAGGGGAGAGAAATTAGTAGAGGGTCCACACCATACAATTCTATCATCAAATAAGACTTTAGTAATCTAAGGATGGACGCAGAGGCTGGAGTGCTTCCACATATGCACAAAAGGATCCCGTAGAGTCTCTGGAAATGGGGAATTCTCATTATATAAAGAGTAAAGGATGAATAAATAAGTATATGTGGGGACCAGTATTATCATATGGATAACTGTTGGCTGCCTACCTAAATTTCTATGGACGTCTCTTCCACAAGAAGATCTTTGCAGGTGTCTGTGTAATGCTGGATAAAAATGCAATCCATGTCCATGGAAAAAGCTTGATTCATAAATATATTCCCTTCATCTGACAAACTGACTTTCACATACAACTGCAAGGGATATCATTCCAACCCCAACTAGAAGAAGGATGAGGTATTACAACACATTCTTCATTGTCGTTCCTATTGTTGGGTTCACCTGGGTGCTAGGACTTGGAAGGGAAAGAAGAGCATCAGGGTGTTTCACAGAGTGATGCTGGGAAAGAGAAAACAAGAGTAAGCAAGCTTCAGGATGGGGTGGGAATTTGTGGAAATCAGATTCAGGTATGTACAAATCAACTGTCTCGACCACCCATGTCTGACATGTCCTTGGAAAACAGGGCTCACCGCACTCAGTATCTCTGAGCTTGTTACTCAACTGTTCTCCCAGAACACATCCCAGGGGCTACTTCAGCCCTAGGTCATGGTACCCAGGAACTGTCATTCCATGTGATTATTTGTGTGATGAAAAGGTCTGTCCTTATTCTTGTGTTTTAATAAGGGGTTTATTTTCCATTTTACAAAAGTCTTATTTTACAGACTGAAGAACTGTTTACAATTTCTAGATAATCTACTTATTTCTAATATCTAGTACAAGTAATTTAATATCTTTGATTCATACTTTTCTTCTCTGAAGACTGAGAATGAAAATAACATTACTGCCTATATATTACAACAGATATCAGGATAGAATATGGGAATATACTAAGATATTACAGTTTTATTTAATTATATAAATATGACACATAACAATAACAGAATGAGGTTTTTTGATTTATGAGAAATAATCAGTTATGGTCTTGACATTAATTTTTTAATAACACTATAAATGAAAGCTGGGGAGATGGCTCAGACATTAAGAGTGCTTGTGCTTTTGAAGAAAATGTGCAAGTTCTGTTCCCGGCACACAGATTGGTGCAGTCACACCACATGTGACCTCAGCTCTGGAGACTCCAACACCCTCTCCTGAGCTCCATAGGCACTCACATACACATGGTACACACTCAAAAGAGACACTGATATACACACAAATGAAAATAAAATAAATCCTATTGTTAAAATACAGAGAGACTGAAAGCATAATAAAACCCACCAGGGTCTAGCACCTTGGTTGGGTGCCCTGGGTACTTATCATCCTACACTCTTCAAACTCAATTTCCTCATCTTCCCTGGAGTATCAGTGACATGTTTCTCACAGGACTCCCTGACGAGGACATGGGGATAAAGTAACTCCATCCCCAGCACTCACACCAGGAGTGAGCTGTTTTAGTTTCATAACCAACAGCTGGAACACCCTAAAGTCTTCTCATGCTACAGGACCCAGGACTCCTCTAGGTAACTCTGGACTCACGTGGCACTTTCATTGTATGGTGTCTGATCAACCCATCGCCACTGCCGGTGACCTGGATCAGAAAGCCCAATATAATAAGCAGCTTTAGGATCCAGGATCTTGGTGATGAAATCCTAAGAGGAAAGAAAGATACAGCATTCAGCCTGGATGGAGTGCTTCTTTTTCTGTTATAGAATTTTTATAAGATCTTTTAAAAGTTATTTTAAATATACAAAATTATAGGTTCAATATGATACACACATGCAAATATTTAATAATCAAATCCTATTTCATCTCTCTAGGCCCTTCTATAGTTTTCAAATTATAGATTAATAGTCATTAATTATACAATTTAGAGGTACACTGTGACACTTTGACTGACTTATTTCTGGTCAACAGAGATGAGAAGACAAAGAAAGGATCAAGGAATAGAAGAGCCACCCCCAACCCCAGGAGTGCCATCTTCTCCAGCTGACCAGGACACAAAGTCATCACTCAGAGACCTGATTTCCATCACATTAGAAACAATCTCTGTCTGTGATCATAATGAATTCTCATCTTAGACTCACTCCCATCTTTTCTTCCCCAACACCATTCTTGAAAGTTGTGCAAGAGAGACTTTAGCAGATTAAATCACTCTCCATTCATAACCTCAGATATTTCATTTCTGATGGCTGCTGTGACTCTCCTGACTCGATCCCCTTTCCCTAGTCAGCTCTGCTCCCTCCTCTGTTAGCAGTGGGTACTACAGGAAGCATTAGAGTGCTGAAATCACAAACTGCTATTTCAAGCAGAAACATTTCACCCTTCCCTCCACCCTCAGATGTTGCATTTCTGTTGCCATGGCTCCTTGTGGGTTGTTTAGCTTCACTGAAGCAGGGGCAAGGTGTAGAATGCCAGGGCTGAAGCAACCTTTCCAGCTTCCTGATGGAAAGCCTTCTGCCACATCAGCAACACCCATGTCAACAAAACTCCCTCTCAGTAAAAAGAGGCAGACAGCAGGCCAGGCCCAGGCCCCACTCTCTCCCAGGATGCACCTGTTCTTCCTGGCTGTGGATCACCATCAGATGAGCACCCATGCTGGAGCACTTCTCCTCACTTTCTCTCCAAGATGCTGAGTCAGTGGAAGTGAAGTAGCAGTGGGAAGTAAATGGCTCCCAATCCTTTGGGCAACAGCTCCAGACTTTGTCTTTGGGGGAAGAAGGAAATGTAAGTGCAATGTCATAGAGTCATTTTAAATCCTGCTTGATGTGGAGACCACATGGAAGCTGGGGCTCTCCACTTCTCCAGATACAACAAGGAGCCCCTCTCCCCTCAGATGCCAAGCAACCCCAGTCTACCTCTGTGGACACCAACTTCAAGGCCCCATTGTCCTACTGGAGTGCTGTCAGGAAAACAATGTGTAAGGATACTCAGACCCTGAGGACATAATGCCAAACAGTCTGTTCTCCAAAGAATAGAACTCATCATACCAAGAACCAGAAAGTTCTCATTTTACATAAATGTATACATATTTGTACATGAAAACAATAGATGCCATTAACCAAGGCAGCAAAATTTCAGAGTTACCAGACAGATATTTTTAATTAGTGATGATAAAAGTGGTAGTCAATAAATTACAACAAGCAAGATAACAAAACTATAGGTTTATCTAAAAACTTTAAAATGCCCATGATGGATGTTTCAAGAAGAAAATAACATTCTGGAAACAAGGTTTTAAAATATGTAAATAATCAACAAAGAAAGATGTAAAAAGCTAAATGGAAATTTTATATCTGAAAAATATATTTCAAGTATTCCAGGGTGTGAATTGCATCCTGAAAGCAACCCAAATATCAGTGAACCCTCAAGGAGGAAAAACTAAAATGAAACAGAAAAATAAAGAAAAATGTAAAGATCCTAAATGTCTACAGATGAATGCAATCCCTATAGAAATTCCAATTTCTTCATAAGATAAATGAACAAAACAATCTCAAAAATCATATAGAAGTGCAAAAAACCCTAGATAGTTAGAGCAACCATCAAGGAAAAAGAATAAAGTTGGCTGTATCTCCAGACCTGACTTCAGGCTACACTATTGAGCATGGTACCACAACAAAAGCAGACACGTTGACCAATGAACACAAAAGAGAACAACAAACATAAACGTACACAGCTACAGGACCATTCACCAGAAATACATATCAGAGGCAGATAGGCTCTTCACAAATTGTACTGTGAAAATTAGGTACCAATGTGCAGAAGAATGAATCTAGATCCATAGCCATTCTGTGTGAACATTGACTCTAAAATAGATTCTAAATGGATTAACACCTTACTGTGAGACATGGAACTCTGAAACTGTTACAGAAAAACAATAAAGACAACATTTCAAGATGTAGGCATAGGCCAAGACTCCCTGAATAGGACTGCAGGCTTCTTTACAGCAAAGGATACAGGGAGTGAAGAGAGAGAGAGATCTGCTGATAAAGGCAGGAACCCCAGACAAGCTCAAATGGTCTAGGGAAATATGTATTTTCCAAAAGGTATCTTGTCAAAGACTATCAAACAGCCTATTTAGGGCCACATTTAGTATTCCAATGACATCTTAATTACAGATGTCAAAGACAGTCGAGAAACTGCTTACACGGAGCCAAAGTGATGGATAGCCTTAAGCACTCCCCTCTTTTTCTTAAATCTAAGTAATACACATTCATCAGTGCACCTTCCATTTTAGTTTATGAGAAAAACAAATTATCTATTCAAATCTTATATTTTGAATTGTAAATTACACTTTGTAGACACTGTAACTGAGAAAGCCACAATATCACACACAGACAGGCACGTGAACACACACTCACACACACACACACATACACATACACACACTTACAAAAACACTAGAGGGACTATGGAAATGGTTCAGTGGTTAAGAGTGTGTACTACTCTCACAGAGGACTGGAGTTCAGTTCCCAGCACCTACAACCTGTGACTCACAATCACATCTAACTCCAGCTCCAGGGTTCTGACACCCTCTTCTGCCCCTGCAGACACTGCACTCACATACACCAACCCACAAACAGACATGTGCATATATACGTATATTAATTAAAAATGAAATCTTAAACATACACCCTTGAGCATGACTCCCTGGAGAAGCTCACAGTCACACCATCAGATTTGCTTTATTCTTTCTGGAGCTCCTTTCTGTTTCTAATAAAATTCTACTCAGTCTGGTATTTCCTTTCCCTCCCTAAAACAATTCTTCATTGACACTAGGCTGCCACACATCCCAGTTGTGCCCTTTGGAGACCTCTAAAAAGGACTCCCCAGGAAGCTGGTACTGAGTGTGTGATATGACGTTGTGTTTCCATAGTTCCCACTCCTGATGGATCAACCTGAGAATTGTGTTGGAAATGCTGATTTTAGGCACATTAAGTTTTTCCTTTCAATAGTGAATGCTGTTTTGTATACTCCAACTCAGGGTGATTCAGTTCTTTTGTAATTGTGTTTTCATCAAGAAGCTGAGAATGATTTTTAAACAAAGCTGTAAAGCAGAATAAAAACAATTCATTTTCCTGGTAGTGCTAAGACTTTTTTTTTTTACTTTTACCTTCTTACATTCTTTGTAGACACAAAACCTGTAAATATCCAATTACCTGAGTAGTTAAAGCCAGCCTGGGAAAGATTCCCCATCACCACAGAGTGTGGAGGCTGTGGCCATAGCACTTGGGAATTAGAATGAGTAAGAATGAAAGTTTCAGGTCATTCTTAACTATACAAGTTAGTATAGTTGATTGGTTGGTTTAGCTAGCTAGTTAGTTTAGTTTCGTTTGCTGGTTGTTTAACTTAGTTGGTAACTTAGTTTATTAGTTAGTCAGTTCGTTAGTTCTTTCATTTGTTTGTTCATAGCTAATCTGGGCTACATGAGACCTTACCACAAAGAGAGACAATTTTACATTGCCAAACAGTCAGCATTTCCCTACTCCTAGTGATTTATGAGCACAGCTATATTCAGGAAGAGCTGGAAAGACAGGACAGAACCATGATCCTGGGGACTCTTCAACATTTCATGGAGGACACACTGAAGACTACATCTGAGATGATAAGTTCTATTAAGTATGTGAGCACCCCAGGAATAGTGAGGGAGAAAGGAGCTAACCCAGAGCAGTTCCAGGTTACCTGAGCACGGAAGTCATAAAAGCCCGACACTGATCACAAGGACTTTGTTTCCGTCCTCTTCTTTCCTGTATCTCCCTCCACCCCAGCTAGCTCTGACTTCTCAGGGTCCTCACATGTTCACGGAGTTCCTAACTTAAAACTAACTCACCTTTTCTCTAGAAATTTTCTTTCTTCTCTTCCTAATCTCCCACTTGTTCCTTGAGTCACTAGATTCTGGGTTTCACTTCTGCTCATTTACCAAACATTCCTGAACTAGATGTCAATGGCTCCTCATGTCCACTCATCAGTCATCTTCCTGTGGGACTTCTCACATTACTCTCTCCACTTCTCTTCCTCATTCACTGTTGGGAGACAGTGACTCCATCTGGTTTTGCCTGGTCCTGCTTGCTGCTGTTTGCTGTCTTTCCTACCTGTTTCCTTCTACACCCACCTCTCTTAAAATGGAACATTGCATCCAATTCCTTCTGTATCTCTCTTTCTCCTTCGAATTCCTCTTCCTTAGTGATATTCATTGTCCTGGGTTGGTGGGGGTGGGGTGGGGAGTAGAAGTGATTTTTTTAGTCTGTTTTTGTTATCTACTGCCTATAAGGAGAGGTCTTCTAAAATGTATGCCTCTTTATAAACCATGTTAATATGCATCCAACTAAACTGTGCAACTGAGATTTAGGTGAATATAATCAAAACTTAAGTCATCATATTACAACTCAAACCTGCTGCTCATCTTCTTCCTCTTCAAATTACTTCATGACTGCTGTGTAGGGCCATTTTGGGTAGTGTTGCCTTGCTTGTGGACCATGAACAGATGTCCTCCCTATACTGATTCTCTGGCCATTTGCTTCCTCCTGAATGCTCACCGCTCACAGGAGGTTCTTTGTTTTTGTATCCTGCATTTGGTGTAAACAGCTTAGATGCAAGAATGTAGAACATCAGTAGTGAACTTCTGCCCTCTGGGGTTCTTCCATTGTGCTGTAAGCCTGTATTTAAGGTTTCCTCCCTCCTTCAATAAATGGCATTCGGCATTCTGCTGAGATGAATGACTCACTGTTCTTGTCTCTGTTTTTTGATCCACAGCCCCACTTGGAAATTGTGAATATGTTGACGAAAATGTCAATTCCTTTGGTCCTCTCCTGTGTATCACTAGCATGGTCCTTGGATCAAACCCTTAGTGCTGCTCAAACGGATTCTGAATTAGCGGCCTAATTGATGCTTCCCTTTGTTTTCACAGCTCTGTAAGAGCAAACTTCTCCAAGTCAGTTTTAATTTGATCATGTCCTGCTTCACATTCTTCAGGGGATCTCCAGGACAGTGGCATATGGAAAAACTGGACACACTTCCCAACCTTCCCTATGTGAATATCCATTTAGACTATACCTTTGCAGTTCCCTACTCAAGAAAAAGGTCTATTTCGACATCACCTTATCTGAGTTGCCTTTAAGAGTTCTTTGGCCACTAAAATACACAAAGGCAAATGTGTGAGCGCTTCATGTTGGGCTTGGCTTACTGCCACCATCCATCCTGAAAGTTTGAAGTTACCATGGGAAACTGGGTTGTCTGTTACTGATTTATGACTCCATGAGAATGAGGAACTTCACCTAGGACCATGGGAATCTCCCAAGAGAAACCAGAATCAGTGAAGCCACCAAGATAGAATTAAACAAATAGTTCAATTAACCTACTAAATTTTAAGTTGGTTAGTGGTTCAGCAACAGCCTCTAAATAAAATAACATTAAGAGTGGATGCCTGTGTGATGCGGCATGCACTATTTTGTGATCTGAGTCCAGTTTTGCCTGCCCCTACAGTTTCATGCTTAGTTCTCCATTGTTGGAGCCCATGTAGGTTTCCTAGCAGCTTTACCCAGCAGGTCTGCATAAAGAGGATGATTGGATCACAGGCCAGAGTACCAGGTGTCTGAGATGGTCTGCACTTGGCTGTGCTGGGGGAGGCCTTTTGCTCCACCCATTGGCATTCCTTTAAAAACCCTAGGGCAGAGACAGAGCCCAATGGATTAGGATCCAGGCCCATACGAGGATTTCCTATATTTTTTTTTTATCTTTTTCTCTCCCCTCTATCCTTCTATCTAATATTTTCTGCTGCTTCTACTCAAGAGCACTCTGGGGAAATGTGGGGGTGTGATGGCCCCCACACTCCGTGTAGCACTATACATGACAGTAATGTGTACTTATATTTGCCCATATTTCCCACACCACCACATGTCTAGGACTTTGCTGGCACACACGGGTCTAGGTGTCATCTGCTCCAAGCTTTTCTTAGCCCCCTGTGCTTACTCCTTACTTCTCACCTGCAGAGCATTTCCCGTGCAATTTTTTAAGCACTGGTTCACTTGACTGTTCTCTAAATTTCCTGAGACTGGGGACTGTAGCTATTTCTGGACTCTCTACACGCTGCCCAATATATACTAAATGGATACTACTAATTATTCTGTGAATGAATAAAACATCTACAGAAAAATATAGTGTATGTTTTTTTAATTTTTGATAAATTTGAAGGACAATATACAAAGAATCCACTATTTATAAATTAGCTTTCAGGTTTCACATAATCTGGAACAAAAAATAAATGACTAGAAGGAACTCCACTGGAGCACTGTCCCTGCAATATCTCTGTCCATGTCTTCTCATCCCTCTACTCCTTACAAAATACAGATGTCTATGCGTCCAAATGCTGCTGATGAGGAAATACGGGTTTGTCCTCGTTACTGGATCCTAACACAGATGCCCAGAATTTCACTCTGTGACACCAACAAACAAATGCATGCTTCTCCAGTGAGAATGAATGACTTTTACAGAAGAGTTATTCTGAAACAGAGGGAAATTCCCAATGTCATCCATCCCTCCAGAGAGTGTCTGTCTCAGGTTTCTGGGTCATCATCTGTCTAATGAGTCCCTTTTCTTCTCTCTGTTTAATTCTCCCAGGGACATACTTACTGATCAGAGCAACTGAGAATAAGATTTTCAATAGCAGTAAAAGTATTATGAATGAGGTGAGGAGCAACTTGGAGAATCTGTGACAACTTTCATGACTCATGGTCTTCTTTTGAGGAGCTGAAAGACAAACAAATTCATGTCCTCAGCTCTGTTCCTGTTTCCTCTTCTTTCTCCTATTCTTCTCTTTTTGTGCATGATAAACACTAACACATGATGTTCGAAACAATAGGAAAATGCAAATAGGAAATAATCATGTTAGTTATAGAAACATTACAATATGTACAAAATCACTCATTTCTGACATTGAAAATGATTGTTGTCAGTATTTTGGTATGTATCTTTCCAACAAGTTTAAAGCTTTAACATACAAATATTTATTTTCCACAATTGGAAAATCATAAACACTGATTTGCGACCATCATTTTTTTTACATTATATCATGATTTATTTCCCTTATGAATTTTTGTTTTATTTTAGAGACAGGGTCTTTGTATGTACACCAGGCAGACTTTGAATGCATTATGCAGTCCATGCGGGCCTCAAACCCACAGGAAACACCATGTTTCTAACTCCTGAGTTTTGTGACTACAGGCTTGTGCCAGCACATCTGGATGAACATTATTCTATGTCATCATGTCTTCTTTATCAGTTTTATTATGATTGCATAGTATTTATTATATACTTTTAAAGACTTCCAGCTTGCTTCCAACTTCAAATATGCAATAGTCAAGAAGTCACATTGTGTGATACAGTCACCACGTTTTCAGTCACCACTTCTAAAAGAGTTACAACACTTCCCAACCATGGGTGAGGTCCTGGGTTCTGTCCCTGTCACAGGAGGAAGAGAATGAAAGAAGATACTCAACACCTGGATGCCAACAGACCATGACATGTCACCAGATAGAGAGGGGAAATCAGTATACAATGGTTTAACTTTGAAACAATTTGTTACACGTATTTATGTGTGTTTATATGTAGAAAAGATACAATAACATGGGTGGTGGGATTTTCTCTAAATGGTAGAAGACAACACCTTCTCTTCTCCATTGTACAATCCCACAACCTTTCACATCTGCCTACAGGCAACACACTTGGTGGCTTGGCCAGCAGCTAAGATCATCTTTGTCTTTTACATCATCACTCACTAGGAGCAGCAGAAAATGCTTTCTTACCTGGAGGAGAGTCTGCATCCATGTTTGTGGGAACAAATTTATTCATGAAGTTCTTGTGAAAATAAATGTTTTCTGAAAATATGTTGAGAAGAAATTTTCCCCTGCCCTCAGATGTGTGTCATCCCTTCTTTAAAATGGGTCCTGAACAAGAAACAAATTATGCCGATACCAGCTGAGATGCAGTAACAGACAGCTGCCCTGAGTATACGCCATGAGGTCCAGTCCCCTGACCTGCAAAGGGGCATTGCAGGTGGAGAATGCACCGATGATCTTTATACAATCATAGAAATACCATGAACTCAACGGGGGAAGAGAAGAAAATAGGAAGGAATGGAAAAGAGAAACCAGGCCATTAGAGAAGTCAAACTGTAGCATGAATCTTAAAAGGTCTTATTAATAAAATCAAACCTGAGGCCAGGTATTGGGGTGAACACTGGAAGGTCAGAGAGACAGAATAAGCCACAGCTATCTCACCTCTCTGGGTCCTCAGCTGGTCTTGTTTCCTCAGACTGGATGCCCCGAGCCCTCATCCAGAATGGGTCTCAGCTGAACTGCTGCTAGAAGCCTGAAAGCTTAACCAGGCCAAATGTTTCTCCAGGCCAAATGCTTCTCCAGGCCAAAGGCCTCTCCAGGGCAAATGCCTCCAGTTTCTGGTCCTCACGCCTTATATACCTTTCTGCTTTCTACCACCACTCCCTGGGATTAAAGGCGTGCTTTCTGGGATTAAAGGCGTGGGTCACCATGCTTGGGTGTATCCTTGAACACATGAATTTCTGCCTCTGGAATGTTAGGATTAAAGGCGTATGCTACCACTGCCTATCCTCATGTTTAATATTGTGGCTGTCCTGTTCTCTGACCCCAGATAAATTTATTAGCATACACAATATTTTGGGGAACACAATACCACCACATCAAACTCCTCACAGAGTTGAGATTCCGACACTCGGTCTGAGCTGACCTCTACAATAAAGCCTCCATTCCCGTCTTGTGCTGCGATTCCTACTCCTTATTGCTATAGAGCAATCTTCGCCTCCCTGAGGCTTTAACACCACACTCAAGTCTGTTTAAGAATGCTTCTGCCCCCATGGACAGAAGCATTCTTAAACAGAAAGACACCTAGTATACACCCTAGACTGTCCCACATCATGGGGACATTGTCTTCACCCTGCTCAATCACAGGAACCTAGGTCAGCACTAACTTACCACATGGATACTCCCCTTAACCTGCCTGAGCTCTGACAGCCCAGTTCTTACACACCCCAGCAAGGATTTCCTCTTTCTCTTGAAAGTAACTAAGTTCCCACCTTGTGTTTTGCACTCCCACAGTCTGTACCTTGCCTGGTTCCTGGAATCCATGCTTTGTTTATCCTCTGTGAGGAAGTTCCCCTCAGTCTGCTGAGTCCCCAAACCCCAACCTGACTTGCAGCTAACACTGCACTAGGGCCCATACTCACCTCCTTCAAGTGCTGAGGTGTCACACCAGGCTGGACTTGAGGACCCTCTGCTCACTCACTCATTTAGGGTTCTTACACCCACAAGAAGTGGCCTCAAGCATGGATGTCTTCTCACCCTGCTTGAGCTCAGAGGCTCTGCACCTGCCCACTCTCAGACACAGCTGACCTTGTCACCTCTCGGGCTCTGAAGTCTCACACCAGACTGCTGCTGTGGACTCACCCCCATTCAAGACACATTTCCCTCACTGCTCAGGCTCCAGTTGTGCTGTCAAGCCAGCCCTCTGCACAGACAGATCATTGCCTCCCCACACCCCACCCTACCATGGACGCCTACCCTGCCTTGTCCTGTATAATACTTTACTCGAAGTTGAATTATATAGTAAGGAAAGGGAAAATAGTATTTTTAAAGGACAGAAGAAGAACAAAAGAATTAGTAGTTCTCCATAATATGGTTTAGGAACCCAGTGATTCAAGCACACATACCCTCCCAACTGTAACCACTTATTCCACAGTCTCTATCATCCAAACTCCTTATACAAAATTAAGTTCTAAAGTTACCTCTCTCTCCCTAGGAAGAAAATCACATTGTTCATGAATTATGTATACTGTGTCAACAATCATCCCAGTACCTAACTGGCTTACAATATCAAACACTTACTTTTTAATCATATTTTATTTGTGCTTGGGGTCTGCCTAAGGGTGACTAATTCTGCTTAGATCCTTCCGTGCATTTCCTTATTCTGAAGCCAAGACCACAGAGTAGTTGAGCATGCAATGTACTCTGCTATTTTAATATGGTGGTCAGGACTAGTAATATGGCTTAGCAGGTATAGGTGTTTGCTACCAAGCTTGACCACCCAAGTTCAATCTCTGAACATAAGAGAGAAACATATCCTACAGGTTGTCCTAATGTCCATGTCCACTACACACACACACACACACACACTACACACACACACACACACACACACACACACACACACACACACACAAATAATGTAGAGGTCATTAAAAAGTCACTCTTATAATACTGGTCAATGGCAGTCACTTGCACAAACCTATAAATAGGTCGAAAGACAGCCTACCTACACTGTAGGTCCCACAGGAAAATGTGTCAAGAGCATTAAAATTTAATCCTCCCACAGAGAATTATGCAAACACTTTTGATCAATTGTGCAAACTCCTTCCAATCACTTTACATTATCTAGCTAAAGGATTGCCTACAGTATCTCAAAAATGTGGTGTAAACAGCAAAAGAAATTATTATTGGGATGGAGAAACAGCTTACAAGATGGGGGAAAAAATCTTTCCCAACAGGAATCATGAAATGAACAGAGAGTTCTCAAAGGATGTAATACAGATGGCTAATAGATACGTTAAAATGTGTTCAAAATACTTAGCCATAAGGTAAATAAAAATTTAAACATTTTTTAGATTCCATCTCACACCAGTGGAAATGAAATGGAAACAAGATTCCCTGGAAGAATCTTCAGCATATACGCAAAGGATGCGCAATCATCCCACAAGGACACTTGCTCAACTATGTTTATAGCAGTGTTATTCATAATAGTCAGAACCAGGAAAGAACCTAGAGACAGGGTTTCTCCCATGATAGGGTTTGGTATGACTTGGGCTTGTGCATTCTGTAACAAGCACTGTGAGTCCGTATATTCAGGTGCCCTGCTCTATCCAAAAGACACTGTTTCCTTATAGTCATCCATCACATATGACTCTTAAACTTTATCTTCTCAGTTTCACAATGTTCCCAGAGTTTGCAGGGAAGGAAGATGTAGTATATAGTCCTGTTTAGGGGTGAGCATTCTGTACCTTGGTCAGTTTTGTGTCTCAGTGTTAAACATCATTTACATCAAATTGAAGTTTCTTAGGAGAAGGTTGATACATTGATACAGGTTTAATGATAAGTCTTTAAAAGTCAATATACTATGCCCCTTTAGCTAAATAATAGTAATAGATTCTCCCCTATAGCCTATGATCTGTCTAGTCATTGGTTCTTAGCCCGATAATGGTTTCAGGTGTGTGTTTCATCTTATGGAGCAAAACTTAAATCTAATCAGAGAGTTGTTGGTTGCTGTCATGATATTGCAGCCACTATTGCACCAGTGGGCAGGTCTTGCCAGGTCAATCATAATTGTAGCTCCCAGGGCATAGTACTGGGTAAGACTGATGATTACTTTTCTTCTCCAATAGCATGGATAGCACCTTCCAGCATTATGATGCCTAGACAGTAGTGATGAAGCTTCTAGGTCAATGACAACTTGATTTTTTTATGTCCTCTGACTCAACTATGTGATCTGCAACAATAGGGTCTTATGAAAATCTGGAACATAATAGCTAAGTTATAGAACAAACCTAGTTGTCCAACAGCAGAGGAATGGATAAACAATCTGTGGTATATGTGTACAATGGAATTTTTCACGCATAAAGAAATCAAAGTTATGGCATTTGCAGGAAAATGTATGCTAAGAGGGTATTATATTAACTGGATTAAACCAATCTCACCATGAAATATTGCATATGTTTCTCCTTTGTGATTCTAAGATTTTAGATAGATGCATAAACTCTGGTTGCACACAGGACATGAAAATAGAAGTAAAATCTTCTAGAGGAAAGAGGGATTGATGGGAGGCACCGGGGAGAGGAAGGGCAAACTCAGGGAGTATGTGGGAAATGAGCTCAGTGTGTATTCTGTATGTACATGAAAATGTCCTATGTAATTGTACCACATCAAAGAATAACACAATGAAACTTTTCCAAAATAATAAAATAAATTAAAACTAAGAAGAACATTCTGGAGAGTAGTCAAGAGTGATGGCAATAACCTATGATGTTCGGGAGTCTACCAGACCCACAACTAAAAAGAAGTCGTACATTCCTGCCACTCGGGTTTTGGTTACTAGCCCTGGTTAATGCCCTAGTAGGGACGTTGTTTCCCTATTATAGGGTAACTCCATTTTAACTTGTGTGTGTGTGTGTGTTTGTGTGTGCATAGGTATATTTTAGAAATCCTCTATGGTAATATGTTTCCATATGCCTTTTTCAAAAGGTCTTTAGTATTATTTATCCATCCTATATTCCTTCACTTACCCTACCCTCCTCTTCCTAACCCTAATAGAACACTTCCTGTTTCATTATTCCCTTTTAACACTTTATATCATTACATTTTATTCCTCCTCCTTTGAAAGCCCCTCCTCCTGACCCCTTAGAAATTTCCTGGCCTCTATGGGTGTTACAAATAAAACACATATCTGAAGATTCAAAGCTAACATCTACAACTGAGAAAAAATTTGCAACATTTGTCTTTCTGGGTCTGGATTACCTCGTTCAGAATGAATAGTTTCTACTCCATTCATTTACCTGAAAATTACATAATTTCATCTTTCTTAACAGCTAAATAATATCCCATTGTGTAAATATATATTTTCATTATTCATTCATCAGCTGATGGACATCTAGGCTTTTTCCCTCTCTTGGCTACTGTGAGCAGAGCATCAATGAACATGGATGAGCAGGTGTCTCTAGATTAGGATATGGATTCCTTTGGGTAAATACCCAAGAGAGGTATAGCTTGATCATGTGGTAAATAGTATTTTTAGCTTACTGAGAAACCTCCACACTGTTATTTACAGTCATTACTCCAGTTTGCACTCCTGCTGGTAGTGAATAAGTGTTCCCTTTTCCCACATCGAACTCAGCATTTGTTACTGCTGGGATTCATTCTTGTTTTTGTTTTATTTTGTATTAATCACTCTGACTTGAGTGAGATAAAAATCTCAAAGAATTTTTAAATTGTGTGTCTAAGATTTTTAAGTTGTTTTCTTTCTTTTTTATTGAGTTGTTCATTTCCTTCCTTTTGGGGGAATACTTCCCTTTTTCTAATGCTCTTTGTATATTCTAAATAGTGACTCTCTGTCAGATGTATAGGTGGTAGAGAATTTTTTTCTCATTCATGGACGGCCTTTGCTGTTCAGAAGCCTTTGGTTTCATGAAGTCCCATTTATTAATTGTTGATCTTAATGCCTGGATAATTGGAATGGTTCACAAAGTCTTTTCCTGTGCTATTGAAGTCAAGCATATCCCCCTACTTTCTGTCCCATCCCATTCAGGGTCTGAAATCTTATGTGAAAGTCCTTGATCCACTTGCAGTTGAGTTTTGTGCAGGATCAGTAATAAGGATCTAGTTTTATTCATCTCCATGTAGCTGTCCAGTTTGACCAACATCGTGTGTTAGAGATGCTGTCCTTTCTCCAACCTGCATTGTTGGCCTCTTTGTCAGAACTTAAGGGGCTTTGTAGTCTATTTTTATTCCAGTACTATATTGTCTTTATTACTGTAGCTCTGTGGTGTAACTTTAAATCTTGGACAGTGATGTCTCCTGCAGGGTTTGGTTTGGTTTGGTTTTTATCATTGATGTTCAAGATTGCTTTGGCTATCCTGGGTCTTTCGTATCTGCAGATGAAAGTTAATATTATTTATACAACTTCTGAGAAAACTGTGTTAAAATATTAAGAGTTACACATTGACTCGGGAGATTGCTCTTGATAGGCTGACCATTTTCACAACATTAACCCTGCTAATCCTCAAGCAGGAGAGATCTAGCTATCTTCTGGTTTCTTCCTCTACTTCTTTCTTTGGTGTCTTTTGTTGTTGTTGTTGTTCTTTTTTTTAATTAAGAGATTTTCTATTCATTTTACATACCAACCACAGATCCCCCTGTCCTCACTCCTCCCGCCCCCCAGCATTCCCTCCTAGGCCCCTCCCATTCCTACCTCCTCCTAGGCAAGGTCTCCCATGGGGTATCAGCAGAGCCTGGTACATTCAGTTGAGGCAGGTCTAAGCCCCTCCTCCCAGCACCAAGTCTGCTCAAAGTGTCTCATCATAGGCATCTAGAAAAAATCCTCCTGAGTGAGGTAACCCAGACTCAGAAAGACAAACATGGTATGTACCCACTCATAGGAGAATACTAGTTGTGGAACAAGGATGACTGGACGGCTACTCACAACACCAGGGAGGCTACCTGGAAAACAGGACCCCAAGAAAGACACGGGGATCGCCCAATGACGGAGAAATGGATGAGATCTACATGAACAGTCTGGACGTGAGTGGGGGTAATGAGGGGCGAGGGGCGAGGGAAAGAGAACTTGGGGGAGCGGGAGATCCCAATTGGATCAAGAACAGAGAGGGAACATAAGGAATGTTCATGGTAAATGAAGACCACATGAGAATAGGAAGAAACAAAGTGCTAGAGAAGCCCACAGAAATCCACAAAGATGTCCCCACAATAGACTCTTTGGTGTCTTAAAGTTTTGAAACAGACATTAAGAAACAAGATTTTAAAGGTCAGAGCAGTTCAGCCAGGGATGGCTTGAGTGCATGGGTGATTTAGTCATAAAGAGGGAATGGGGAAGTGATTATAACACATTACCACGTGTTTCCAGTTCCTTCATCATGGAGGAGGAGAGGCACACTGAAGGACTGTATCATCTGATTGTGCAGAGAGAGAAAAGATGCTCCCCTCAGCTGCACCAGAGAAGCAGCTTAAGGCTTCCTTTTCTTTTCCTCATCTGTGTGAGCTCTGCCTGTGCTGTCTGCTCGGGCTCACTGGGAACCCTGTACTCCACTGTCTGCGTCCTTCCATCCTTCTGTCCTGTGTTTCTAGATTATGCCCCACATCACCTTGATAAAGTGATGAGGTGATAGAACAAAGTCCAACAGAAGAAAAGCACCGGATAAAATATAAAATCAAAGATGGCAAAGTGGTAAGGGAAAATGGAAAGCTCAGGGAACAGGTGGAATGATGGGTAGGTCCAAATCACGTGTGCAGATGAAAGGAAAACATTTTAGCCTTTCCAGGGAGCTAGATGTAAAACTGAGTCCTTAATGCACGATCCCTCTGCAGGACTTTGAAACAGATTTATCCTGCTCTTTATATGAGGATTGGTGAAGAAAAAACAGACCTAACATAACAGGAGGAAGAACAGTGTGATGTGTGACCTTGATTGTCCTTCTTTGCCCTTCTCAGAAGGCTGGACAATTGTAGCCATGGTGTGGGAAGCTGAAACTTATCAAGATGATATACCTAGGTTGGCAGGGGCCACAGACCCTCTTCATGTTCTAATGTAAGCTCTGAACTCTTTGATGGATTTTCTTTCATAAATATTTTAAAACAAAAATCACAAATAGTACTTTTTAAAGATTTAATTCCTTAATATTAAACAGTGTGAGCTGATTTTGAACCCCTCGCCAAAAATGATTCTTTTTTCTAATTTTTTGTAAATATTAAAACCCTTTGTTAAAGAAAAGAACAATCATTATGATCTCAAATAACCTCACTAATCATTATTATTTGTCCTAGTATTGAATAGAATCCTTACAGCCTAGACATAAAGTCCAACCAGAAACAGATGGGCAGTTCCAGATCCAGCAGTTCTACTTGAATCATCTAAGCTTGTGAAAATGGATTTAGGTGACTGAAGAGTATTGGGCCCTCAGGTGCCTTGCAGAGCAGAAGTAACTCCCCTCTAATAAACTGTTAACAGGCCATCAAGCATTTCAGGCAACAGTTCATAGTTAATGGAATGCAATGACAATACCAAGAGATATGATATGTATACATTGAAAAATCCAAAAAAGTAGTAAGTGCATGGAGTTCAATATATAGGAGCTGTTTTTTTTTTTCTTCCAGATTTACAGTTTGAAATAGGTATGTTATATTTGCCATGAGATAAAATCAGTATTGAGAATTTCTATGAAGTGCTAGAAATTCTTTAAAATCAAATGGTGAAAGTTAAGGGTTGAAGAATGTAGTGTCAGCTATTAAGTACTAGTGGCTGGGTCATGCAACCTGTATCATTGTGACATCCTTGGGATGCATTTTTTCACACCTGACCTGCCAAAGAAAGATTTTCTCCAGACTTTTAACCAGGTCATGGGTGGTGACCACTCTAATTCTTTGGAATTCCTGGAGTTACTGGGAAGTCTGTTTTATCATGGTAGGTGATGAAGCCTTATGCTGCTCAGTTCTTTCATAGTTCATGCTAACAGGATGAGTCATGTAGGGAACTCATCATTTCAGAAACACTGACCATGTGATAAAAGTTAAGTCTTTGAGCCATGAGATGCTCACCCTATCAGGGAAGTGGTGCTGAAATTTGTGTTCACTCTCTTATCAGCCAAACACTCAAACCTATATAATAAACCCTGATAAATCTCTGAATATCAGAGCTAAGATGAGTGCACCCTAGTTGGCTAACTCTGTATACACCCACTCATAACATTCTGGGAAGGAGATGCATACATGGGGTCAATGGAAGTTCGCTTTATGGGACCCTCCCTGACCTTGCCTGATATGTCCCTCCCAATTATTCTGCTTTGTATCTTCAAAAAATAAACTATAATCCTAATAGAGCAGAATCATTAGTTCACTGTGTCATCGTAGCAACTTATAAATCTGAAGGTTATCATGAGACACTGGGACTCTGCAGAAAGATGACTTGAAATAATGGCATCCTTGGGAATTCCTGAACTTGAAGCTCAAGTCTGAAATGAGGGTAGTCTTGTGGAGGCATGGCCTGAACATGTAGAATAATTTAATTAGTAAATGAAATGTTTTTGGCTATGGCTTAGCAGAACAGCCATAAGAAACATTTTGAGGATGGCTGAGGAAATACAGGCAAGATCACACATCATATGAGAAAAGAATTGCTAAATTTTCTAACAGTGATAGTGGTATTGTTTTCTTGTGCACTGACAATTTCAGATGATATATACTGAAATATTGCCTGAAGTGCTTTGTATCAAACTAGTTCTCAAGTGCCTTTTCATGTAACATGTGTATATATATGCATACACAAATAAATATCTATATCAAGTTATCAAAATGTCAACAATTGATGATACCATCCAGTCAACTTTTGTTTCAAAATACTCTTAGGAAGAAGATGAAAAGGCTTCCAAAGTGTTAAGCAGCATGCAGGCTATATGGGACATGTGGCTCTCCTCAGAGTCCATCCACAGGGCAGAGACTGTCCCTAATGCAGCAGGCACAAGGTAGAACACTAAGAATAACAGGCGGTGCCAGTAGAAGGTTGGCTATCATCTTCTTAAACTTGCTGTTGAGGAAGGTCACCCAGCCCAGGATCAGCCACCATTAGTGGCCCCCATCAGCCTCACGGCACCCATAGCGCCTGACACACTAGCCATGGGGACCAAGTTTGTGAATGGGTCCTGGTAGTGTAGGTATTGGGAGACACAAGAAAATGCTGATGGAAGGGCACAAACTGCCAGAGAAAATGTGAGTAAGCACTGAGGATCAAAGTGACAATAGGTAACAATGTCACAAGAGAAACAAATCTGTCTGAATTTGTTTAAGAAGATCTTAAATGTCTACACCACACACACAAAACAGACAACTATGTTAGGTAACAGAGGGTGCTGTTAACTTGAATGTGGTAGCCACTGCATAAGCATTTCCATATCAAGTCAAGACAGTGTAATGTAAATATATATACTTTGTCAATTATACATTAATAAATATAAACACAGGGAAACAAGGAGAGAAAAAATGGGTAGAGGGTCCACATCATACAATTCTTTCATCAAATAAGACTTTAGGAATCTAAGAACGGGAGGAGAAACTGGGATGTTACCACGTATGCACAAAGGAATCATGTAGAGTCTGTAGAATATGGGAAATTCTCATTATATAAAGAATTAAGGTTGAAAAAATATGTATACATGGGGACCGATAAAATCCTATGGTTAACTCTTGGCTGGCTACCTAAATTTCTATGGACATCTCTTCCACAAGAAGAATTTCCCAGGTGTCTGTGTAATGCTGGACAAAAATGCAATTAATTTTCACCGAGAGATCTTGATTCATAAGTATATTTTCTTCATCTGACAAACTGACTTCTCTTTACTACTGCAAGGGATGTCATTCCAGCCCCAACCAGAATCTCGATGATTTACTACAACACATTCTTCATTGTTCTTGTCGTTGTTGGGCTCACCCGGGTGCCAGAACCTAGAAGGGAGAAAAGAGCATCAGGGTGTTTCCCACAGTGATGCTGGGAAAGAGAAAACAAGAGTAAGCAAGATGAGGATGCGGTGGGAATTTGTGGAAATCAGATTCAGGTGTGTACACACCAACCATTCTCCACCACCCATGTCTGACATGTCCCTGGAAAACAGGGCTCACCACACTCAATATTCTCTGAGCTTGTTACTTAACTGTTCTCCCAGAACATATCCCAGGGGCTACTTCATCCCTAGGTCTTGGTACCTGGGGACTGTCATTCCATGTGCTTATTTGTATGATGAAAAGGTCTCTCCTTATTCACATGATGTAATGAAGTTTTTTTCCCCCATTTTACGGCAGTATTACATTAGAGACTGAATAACTATTTAATATATCTAGATAATCTACTTTTTGTCTGTCATCTAGGACAGGTAACTTAATATTCTGGATTCCTACTTGTCTTTCTGAAGACTGAGATTGAGAATAAATTTACCACCTATTTCTTACAACAGAAATCAGGATAGAATATGGGAACATACTAAGATATTAGAGTTTTCAAAAATTATATTAATACAACACAACAATATCAGAATGTGGAATTTTGATTTATGAGAAGTAATCAGTTATGATCTTGATATTAATTTTTATTGTAACTCAATAAATTAAAGCTGGAGAGATGGCTCAGATATTAAGAGTACTTGCTGCTTTTCCAGAAAATTTGACAGTTCTGTTCCCAGCACATATATTGACATGGTCATACCACCTGTAACATCAGCTATGGAGATTTCAACACACTCTTCTTGGCTCCATGGACACCCACATACACATGGCACACACTCAAGAGAGACACAGATATACACACAAATAAAAACAAATTAAATCCTATTGTTAAATATATAGAGAGACTGAAAGCATAATAAAACCCACCATGGTATAGCATCTTGGTTGGGTGCCCTGGGTACTTATCATCCTACACTCTTCAAACTCAATTTCCTCATCTCTCCTGGAGTATCAGTGACATGTGTCTCCCAGGACACCTGTGATGAGGATATGGGGATAAATTAACTCCATCCCCAGCACTCACACCAGGAGTGAGCTGTTTTAGTTTCATAACCAACAGCTGGAACACCCTAAAGTCTTCTCATGCTACAGGACCCAGGACTCCTCTAGGTAACTCTAGACTCACGTGGCACTTTCATTGTATGGTGTCTGATCAACCCATCGCCACTGTCGGTGACCTGGATCCGAAAGCCCAATATAATAAGCAGCTTTAGGATCCAGGATCTTGGTGATGAAATCCTAAGAGGAAAGAAAGATACAGCATTCAGCCTGGATGGAGTGATTCTTTTTCTGTTATAGAATTTTTATAAGATCTTTTAAAAATTATTTTAACTACACGAAATTATAGTGTTTTATATGATGCAACTATGGAAATACATAATAATCAAATCCTAGTTCATCTCTCTAGCCCATTAAATTAATTCTAAAATTATAGATTAATACAAATTAATTTTACATTTTAGAGGTACACTGTGATATTTTGACTGATTTTTTTCTGGTCACAATGAGATGAGAAGACAAAGAAAGGATAAGGAATAGAGGACCCACCTCCACCCCCAGGAGAGCCATCTTTTCTGGCTGACCAGGACACAAAGTCATTACTCAGAGGCCTGATTTCCATGACACTGGAAACAATCTCTGTCTGTGATCATAATGAATTCTCATCTCAGACTCACTCCCCTCTTTTCTTCCCCAACACCATTCTTGAAAGTTGTTCATGAGAGAATTTAGCAGATTAAATCACTCTCCATTCATAACCTCAGATATTTCATTTCTGATGGCTGCTGTGACTCTCCTGATTCGATCCCCTTTCCCTAGTCAGCTCTGCGCCCTCCTCTGTTAGCAGTGGGTACTACAGGAAGCATTAGAGTGCTGAAATCACACACTGCTCTTTCCAGCAGAAACATTTCATCCTTCCCTCCACCTCAGGCATTGCATTTCTGTTGCCATGGTTCCCTGTGGGTTGTTTAGCTTCACTGAAGCAGGGGCAAGGTGTAGAATGCCAAGGCTGAAGCAACCTTTCCGGCTACCTGGTGGAAAGGTTTCTGCCACATCAGCAACACCCATGTCAACAAAACTCCCTCTTAGTGAAAAGAGGCAGACAGCAGGCAAGGCCCAGGCCCCACTCTCTCCCAGGATACACCTGCTCTTCCTGGCTGTGGATCACCATCAGATGAGCATCCATGCTGGAGCACTTCTCCTCACTCTCTCTCCAAGATGCTGATTCAGTGGAAGTGAAGTAGCAGTGGGAACTAAATGGCTTCCAATGCTTTGGGCAACAGCTCCAGACTTTGTCTTTGGAGGAAGAAGGAAATGTAAGTGCAATATCATAAAGTCATTTTAAAATCTGCTTGATGTGGAAGTTGGGGTTCCGGACTTCTCCAGATAAAACAAGGGCCCCTCTCTGTCAGGTGCCAAGCAACCTCAGTCTATTGCTGTTGACACCAATGTCAGGTCCCCTTTGTCATACTGGGATGCTGTCAGGAAAACAGAGTGTAAGGACACTCAGACCCTGAGGATATAATGCCAAACAGTCTGGGTCTCCAAAGAACAGAACTCATCATACCAAGAACCAGAAAGTTCTCATTTTACATAAATATATACATATTTGTACATGAAAACAATAGATACCATTAACCAAGGCAGCAAAATTTCAGAGTTAGCAGACAGATATTTTTAATTAGTGATGATAAAGGTGGAAGTCATTATATTACAACAAGCAAGATAACGAAACTATAGGTTTATCTAAATACTATAAATTCCCATGGTAGATGTTACAAGAAGAAAATAAAAACATTCTGGAAACAAGTTTTAAAAACATGTAAATAATCAACAAAGAAAGATATAAAGAGCTGAATGGAAATTTTATATCTGAAAAATTTATTTGAAGTATTCCAGGGTGTATATTGCATCCTAAAGGCAACAGAGATATCATGATCCCTCAAGGAAGAAAAACTAAAATGAAACAGAAAAATAGTCTCATGTAAAGACCATAAATGTCTACAGATGAATACAATCCTCATAGAAATTCCAAGAGTCTTCACAAGAGAAATAAACAAAACAATCTCAAAAATCATATAGAAGTGCAAAAAAACGCTGGATAGCCAGAGCAATCCTGAAGGATAAAGAATGATGTTGGAGGTATCTCCAGACCTGACTTCAGGCTACACTATAGAGCATGGTACCACAACAAAAGTACACACATTGATCAATGAACACAAAAGAGAACCACAAACATGAACCCACAGAGCTACACACACTGAATTTTTCACCAAAACTGCATATTGGAGGAAGATAGGCTCTTCAACAAATGTACTTGGAAAATTAGGTACCAACATATAGAAGAATGAAACTAGGGCTATAGCCATTCTACGTAAAAATTGGCTCTAAAACAGACTCTAAATGGATTAAACACCTTTATTTATTTAAAAATAAAGATAATAGTTTAAGATGTAGGCATAGGCAAGGACTCCCTGAATAGGATTTCCGGCTTCTTTACAGCAAGGATACAGTGAGTGAAGAGAGAGAGAGATCTGCTGAGAAAGGAAGGAACCTAAGACACCCTCGAACGGTCTAGGGAAACAACATGTGTTTCCCAAAAGGTCTGTTGACAAAGACAGTAAACAAACTGCCTATTTAGGGCCAGATGGTGTATTCCAAAGACATCTCAATTTCAGATGTCAAAGACAGTTGAGAAACTTTCCTTACTCAGGGCCAAAGTGATGGATAGTATTAAACAATCCCCTCTCTTTCCTAAATCTATGTTATACATGTTCACCTTCCGCCCTCCAGCTTAGTTTATGAGAAAAACAAATTCTCTATTCAAATCTTGAGTAAATTACACTTGTAGACACTGTAACTGAGAATGCAACAAGATCAACACACACCACACACGCATGCACACGTGCACACACATGTACACACACACACACACACACACACACTTATGAAAACACTTGAGGGACTACAGAAATGGTTCAGTTGTTAAGAGTGTATCACACTAGGCTGCCACACATCCCAATTACGCATTATGGGAGACCTCTAAAAAGGACTCCACAGGCAGCTGGTACTGAGTGTGAGGTATGAAGTTGTGTCCCCATAGTGCCGATTGCTGCTGGATCTACCTGAGAATCTTGTTGGAAAAGCTGATTTTACGCACATTAAGTTTTACCTTTCAAGAGTGAATGCTGTTTTGTACACTCCAATTCAGTGTAATTCAGTTCTTTTATGATTGCGTTTTCATCAAGTAGCTGAGGATGATTTTTAAGCAAAGCTGTAAAACAGAATAAAAACAATTCATTTTCCTGGTAGTGCTAAGACTCAACTCTTTACTTTTACCTTCTTACATTCTTTGTAGAAACAAAACCTTTAAATATCCAATTGCCTGAGTCCTTAGAGCCTGCCTGGGAAAGATTCTCCATCACCACAGAGTGTGGAGGCTGTGGGCCTAGCACTTGGGAATTAGAAGGAGGAAGAATGGAAGTTTCAGGTCATTCTTAACTAAACAAGTTAGTATAGTTGGTTGGTTGGTTTAGCTAGCTAGTTAGTTTAGTTTAGTTGGCTGGTCAGTTAAGTTAATTGGTTGGTTGGGTAGTTAGTTAGTTAGTTAGTTAGTTAGTTAGTTAGTTAGTTAGTTCATGGCTACCCTGGGCTATATAAGACATTATCACAAAGAGAGACAATTTTCCATCATCCCACAGCCAGTATTTCCCTGCTCCTAATGATTTATGACCACAGCTATTTTCAGGAAGAACTGGAAGGACAGGACAGAACCATGACCCTGGGGACTCTTTAACATTTCATGGAGGACACACTGAAGACTACATCTTAGATGATAAGTTCTATTAAGTATGTGAGCACCCCAGGAATAGTGAGGGAGAAAGGAGCTAATCCAGAGCAGTTCCAGGTTACCTGAGCACGGAAGTCATAAAAGCCCGACACTGATCACAAGGACTTTGTTTCCATCCTCTTCTTTCCTGTATCTCCCTCCACCCACCTCGCTCTGACTTCTCAGGGTCCTCACATGTTCACGGAGTTCCTAACTTAAAACTAACTCACCTTTCCTCTAGAAATTTTCTTTCTTCTCTTCCTCATCTCCCACTTGTTCCTGGAGTCACTAGATTCTGGCTTTCCCTTCTGCTCATTTACCAAACATTCCTGAACTAGATGTCAATGGCTCCTCATGTCCACTCATCAGTCATCTTCCTGTGGGACTTCTCACATTTCCCTGCCCACTTCTCTTCCTCATTCACTGTTGGGAGACAGTGACTCCATCTGGTTTTGCCTGGTCCTGCTTGCTGCTGTTTCCTGTTTTTCCTACCTGTTTGCTTCTACACCCACCTCTCTTAAAATGGAACAATGCATCCAGTTCCTTCTGTATCTCTCTTTCTCCTCCAAATTCCTCTTTCTTAGTGGTATTCATTGTCCTGGGTTGTTGAGGTTGGGGTGGGGAATAGAAGTGGTTGTTCTGGTTTTTAGTCTGTTTTTGTTATCTGCTGCCTATAAGCAAAGGTCTTCTAAAATGTACACCTCTTTCCTAAAACATTTTAATATGCATCAACTAAACTGTGCATCTGAGTTTTAGTTGAACATAAACAAAACTTAAATCATCATATTCCAACTGAAACCTGCTACTCTGTCTAATGGGTCCCTTTCCTATTCTTTGTTTAATTAACCCAGGGGCATACTTACTGATCAGAGCAATGGAGAATAAGATTTTCAACAGCAGTAAAAATATTATGAATGAGGTGAGGAGCAACTTGGAGAATTTGTGACAACTTTCATGACTCATGGTCTTCTTTTGAGGAGCTGAAAGACAAACCAAATTCATGTCTTGAACTCTGTTCCTATTTCCTCTTCTTTCTCCTGTTCTCCTCTTTTTGTGCATGATAAACACTAAAACATGATGTTCGAAATAATAGGAAAATGCAAACAGGAAACATCAGGTTAGTTATAGAAACACTACAATATGTACAAAATCACTCATTCCTGACACTCAGAATGATTGCTGTCAGTATTTCAGCAAAATATTTCCATCTAGTTTAAAGCTTGTACATATAAATGTATACTTTCCACAATTGGAGCATCATAAACACTGATTTGTGATCATCATTTTCTTTTTCATTATGTCACGATTTTTTCCTTTATGATTTTTTTGTTTTGTTTTTGAGACAGGGTCTTGGTATGTACACCAGGCAGACTTTGAATGCATTATGCAGTCCAAGCGGGCCTCAAACCCACAGGAAACACCATGTTTCTAACTCCTGAGTTTTGTGACTACAGGCTTGTGCCAGCACATCTGGATGAACATTATTCTGTGTCATCATGTCTCTTTATCAGTTTTACTATGGTTGCATAGTATTTATTATATACTTTTAAAGACTTCCAGCTTGCTTCCAACTTCAAATGTGCAATAGTCAAGAAGTCACATTTTGTGATAAAATCACCACGTTTTCAGTCACCAGTTCTAGAAGAGTTACAACACTTCCCAACCATGGGTGAGGTCCTGGGTTCTGTCCCCATCACAGGAGGGAGAGAATGAAAGAAGATACTCAACACCTGGATGCCAACAGACCATGACATGTCACCTGATAGAGAGGGGAAATCAGTATACAATGGTTTAACCTTGAAACAATTTGTTACACATATTTATGTGTGTTTATATGTAGAAAAGATACAATAACATGGGTGGTGGGATTTTCTCTACATGGTAGAAGACAACACCTTCCTTCTCCATTGTACAGTCCCACAACCTTTCACATCTGTCTACAGGCAACACACTTGGTTGATACTCCAGTGACCCATAGGTTTGGCCAGCGGCTACCATCATCTTTTTCATTTACATCATCACTCATTAGGAGCAGCAGAAAATGCTTTCTTACCTGGAGGAGAGTCTGCATCCATGTCTGAGGAATCAAATTTATTTTTGAGGTTCTTGTTAATATAAATGTTTTCTGAAAATCTTCCCTTGCCCTCAGAAGATGTGTGTCATCCCTTCTTTCAAACAGGCCCTGAACAACAAATAAATTATCTCAATAACAACTAGGGATGTGAAGCAGTAACAGACAGCTGCCCTGAGCGTACACCATGAGGTGCAGTCCCCTGATCTGCAAAGGGAGATTCGCAGGTGGAGAATGCACCCAGGACCATTATGCAATCATAGAAATACCAAGAACTTAACGGGGGAGAGAAGAAAACAGGAAGGAATGGAAAAGAGGAACCAGGCCATTAGAGAAGCCAAACTCCTCACAGAGTTGAGATTCTGACCCTCGGTCTGAGCTGACTTCTACAACAAAGCCTGCAGTCCCGTCTTGTGCTGTGATTCCTACTCCTGGTCCCTGTAGAGCTGCCTCCTGACCTCCCTGAGGCTTTAACACCACACTCAAGTCACCCCCATGGACATAAGAGTTCTTCATTATATGGTTTGGGGTCCCTGTGATTCATGCACACACACCCTCCCAACTCTAACCACTTATTCCACAGTCTCTATCATCCAAACTCCTTATATGAAATTGAGTTCTAAAGTTACCTCTCTCTCCCTAGGAAGAAAATCACATTGTGCATGAATTATGTATCCTGTGTCAACAACCATCCCAGTATCTAACTGGCTTACAACATCAAACACTTGTTTTTTAATCACATTTTACTTGTGCTTAGGGTCTGCCTAATGATGACTAATTCTGTTAGATCCTTCCGTGCATTTCCTCATTCTGGAGTCAAGACCACAGAGTAGTTGAGCATGCAATGTGCTCTGCTATTTTAATATGGTGGTCAAGGCTAGTGATAAAGCTCGGCAGGGATAGATGTTTGCTAACAACAGTGACCACCCAAGTTCAATCCCTGAACATGGTAAGAGAAACATATCCTACAGATTGTCCTAACTTCCATGTCCACTACACACACACACACACACACACACACACACACACAAATAAGTAATTTAGTGATCATTAAAAAATTACTTTTATAATATTGGTCAATGGTAGTTACTTGCACAAACCTATAAATAGATAGAAAGACAGACTACCTACACTGTAGGTCCCACAGGAAAATGTGTCAAAAGCATCGAAGTTTAATCCTTCCACAGAGAATTATGCAAACACTTTTGATCAATTGTGCAAACTACTTCAAATCACTTTACATTATCTAGCTAAAGGATTGCTAACAGCATCCTCAAAAATGTTGTGTAAACAGCAAAAGAAACAATTAACAGGATGGAGAGACAGCTTATAGGATAGGGGAAAAAATCTTTCCCAACAGGACTCATGAACTGAACAGAGAGTTCTCAAAGGATGAAATACAGATGGCCAATAGATACATTAAAATGTATTCAAAATACTAGCCATAAGGGATATAAAAATTTAAATATTTTTGAGACTCCATCTCACACCAGTGAAAATGAAGTGGAGAGAAGATACCCTGGAAGAATCAAGGACATATACCCAAAGGATAATCAATCATCCCACAAGGACTCTTGCTCAACTATGTTCATAGCTGTGTTATTTGTAATAGTCAGACCCTAGAAACACCCTAGCAACAGGGTTTCTCCCATGATAGGATTTAGTACGACTTGGGCTTGTGCATTCTGTAACAAGCACTGTGAGTCCATATATTCAGGTGCCCTGCTCTATCCAAAAGACACTGTTTCCTTATAGTCATCCATCACATTTGGCTCTTAAACTTTCTGTTCCCTCTTCCACAATGTTCCCTGAGCTTTGCGGGGAAGGGAGTTGTGGTATATATGTTCCATTTAGGGGCAAGCATTCTGCTTATTCACTGTACCTTGGCCAGTTTGGGGTCTTGGTGTTAATCATCATTTACAGTAAATTGAAGCTTCTCTGGAGAAGGTTGATACATTGATACAGGTTTAATGATAAGTCTTTAAGAGTCAATATACTTTGTCCCTTTGGTTAAATAACAGTAATAGATTCTCCCCTATGGCCTATGATCTGTCTAGCCATAGGTTCTTGCCCAATAATGGTTTCGGTGTGTGTTTCATCTTATGGAGCAAAACTTAAATCTAATCAGAGAGTTGTTGGTTGCTGTCATGATGTTGCAGCCACTATTGCACCAGTGGGCAGGTCTTGCCAGGTCAATCATAACTGTAGCTCCCATGATTCAGAGCTGGATAAGACTGATGATTACTTTTCTTCTCCAGTGGCATGGTTAGCACCTTCCAGCATTATGATAGCTAGGCAGTAATGATGAAGCTTCTAGGTCAATGACAACTTGATTTTTTTTATGTCCTGTGACTCAAATATGTGATCTGCAGCAATAGGGTCTTATGAAAATCTGGAGCATAATTCACAATAGCTAAGTTATAGAACAAACCTAGTTGTCCAACAGCAGAAGAATGGATAAACAATCCGTGATATATGTGTGCAATGGAATTTTTCAGCCACAAAGAAATCAAAGTTATGGCATTTGCAGGAAAATATATGCTAGTAGGGATAATTATATTAACTGGATTAACCCAATCTCACCATGAAATATTGCATATGTTTCTCCTTTGTGATTCTAAGATTTTAGACAGATGCATAAACTCTGGTTGCACATAGGATGTGAAAATAGAAGTAAAATCTTCTAGAGGAAAGAGGGATTGATGGGAGGCACTGGGGAGAGGAAGGGCAAACTCAGGGAGTATGTGGGAAATGAGCTCAGTGTGTATTCTGTAGGTACATGAAAATGTCCTATGTAATTGTACCACATCAAAGAATAACACAATGAAACTTTTCCAAAATAATAAAATAAATTAAAACTAAGAAGAGCATTCTGGAGAGTAGTCAAGAGTGATGGCAATAACCTATGATGTTTGGGAGTCTACTGGACCTACAACTAAAAAGAAGTCATACATTGCTGCCACTGGGGTTTTAGTTACTAGCCCTGTCTAGTATGGACATTGTTTCCCTATTATAGGGTAACTCCATTTTAACTTGTGTGTGTGTGTGTTTGTGTGTGTGTGTTTATGTGTGCATAGGTATATTTTAGAAATTCTCTATGGTAATATGTTTCCATATGACTTTTTCAAAAGATTTTTAGTATTATTTATCCATCTTATATTACTTCAGTTAGCCTACCCTCTTCTCCCTGGCCCCAATATAACCTTTCCTGTTTCATTATTTCCTTTTAACCCTTTATACCATTACATTCTATTGTTCCTCCTTTGAAATCCCCTCCTCCTGACACCTTAGAAATTTCTTGACCTCTATGGGTGTTACAAATAAAACACATATCTGAAGATTCAAAGCTAACATCTACAACTGAGAAAAATTTGCAACATTTGTCTTTCTAGGTGAGGATTACCTCATTCAGAATGAATATTTTCTGCTCCATTCATTTACCTATAAATTAAATAATTTCAACTTTCTTAACAGCTAAATAACATTCCATTGTGTATATATATATTTTTCATTATTCATTCATCAGCTGATGGACATCTAGGCTTTTTTCCTCTCTTGGCTACTATGAGCAGAGCATCAATGAACATGGATGAGCAGGTGTCTCTAGATTAGGATACAGAGTCCTTTGGGTAAATACTCAAGGAGAGGTATAGCTTGATCATGTGGTAAATAGTATTTTTCGATTACTGAGGAACTCCACACTGATATTTACAGTCATTACTTCAGTCTGCACTCCTGCTGGCAGTGAATAAGTGTTCCCCTTTTCCCACATCCAACTCCGCATTTGTTGCTGCTGGTTTTCATTGTTGTTATTTTGTTTTATTTTGCATTAATCACTCTGACTTGGGTGAGATAAAAATCTCAAAGAATTTTTAAATTGTGTGGATAAGGATTTTTCTTCAGTTGTTTTCTTTCTTTTCATTGAGTTGTTCATATCTTTCTTTTGGGGGAGTACTTTTCTTTTTCTAAAGCTGTTTGTATATTCTAGGTAATAACTCTCTGTCAGATATATAGCTGGAAGAGAATTTTTTTCTCATTCCATGGACAGCCTTTACTGTTCAGAAACCTTTAGTTTCATGAGGTCACATTTATTAATTATTGGTCTTATGGCTGGACTATTAGAATTCTGTTCACAAAGTCTTTACCTGGCATATCACTTTGATAAAGTGATGAGGTGGTATAAAAAATCCATCAGAAGAATAGCCCCAGATTATTGAGAGTTGCTGGTAGCAAAAGTCCATGGGAGTATACATCAGTGACAACTAGAGTTCAGAAGGCCAACCTATCAGAACTAACAACAAAAAAGGGAAATGTGGTGATATATTGTGTACCTCAATATATTGTGTACCCTAATAGTGTACCCTAATAAACTTATCTGTGGATCAGAGAACAGAACAGCCACTACATTAGACATAGAAGTCAGGCAACAGAGAGCCCGCTAGCACTGATTGTCCTAAGAGGTGAGTCTTTGTTCTCGTAGCCGAACACCCCAGCTCTAGGCTTTGGGCCCAAGGGCACAACCCTGCACCCCTACACCACCATCCTCTGCAACCCCAGTTTCAGGACAGCAGGCAGGTATCCTGCAGGCAGATCAGACTACCACTATCCCCCACCAGACCCTGTAACCCACAAGCCCCACCTCCCCCAAACTCACCCACCCTCTGAGACTGCAGCTGCTCACTGAGACAGAGCTCTCCAGCACCGATTGGACTGAGAGAACCTGCCAGTGCCAACTGGACTAAGAGCTGATCCCTGAGACACAGAATCCACCAGCACTGATTAGACCAAGAGGCCCGATGAGACCAAGAACTTTCATTGGACCAAGGGTACTGATCAGACTAAGAGAGGCTCCCTCAGACACAGACACTGCTTGCACTAAGTGGAGGAAGAGATGGATAGATGCCAGTGCAAAAATACAGCCAACAACAAAAATACAAATATGGCACCATCAGAACCTATTGGTTCTACATCAGCAGGACCTGAACATCCCAAAGCAGAAGAAGCAGAAGAGATTGACCTTAAAAATGATTTTAAGAAGATGATAGGGGTCTTTAAAGAGGAAATGAAAAATTCCCTTAAAGAAATTGAGGAAAAGACAAAAATTTTGAAGAAATCAATAAATCCCTTAAAGAAAGCCAAGAAAAAGCAATTAAACAGGTGAAGAAAACAGTTCAAGATTTGAAAACTGAATTAGAAACAATAAAGAAGACACAAACAGAGGGAATGCTGGAAATGGAAAATCTGAGTAGATGAACAGGAACTGCAGATACAAGCATAACCAACAGAATACAAGAGATGGAAGAGAGAATCTCTGGCATTGAAGACAACAATAGAGGAAATAGATTTGTCAGACAAAGAAAACACTAAAGCTAACAAAATCATAACACAAAACACCCAGGAAATTTGGGACACCATGAAAAGGTCAAACCTAAGAATAATAGGGATAGAAGAAGGAGAATACCAACTCAAAGGCACAGAAAATATATTCAACAAAATCATAGAAGAAAACTTTCCCAACATAAAGAAGGAAATGCCTATGAAGATACAAGAAGCTTACAGAACACCAAATATACTGGATCCAAAAAAACAGTCCCCTCACCACATAATAATCAAACCACTAAACATCTAGAATAAAGAAAAAGTATTAAGAACAGCAAAGGAAAAAGGCCAAGTAGCATATAAAGGTAGACCCATCAGAATAACACCTGACTTCTCAATGGAGACTCTGAAAGTCAGAAGGTCCTGGACAGATGTTATGCAGACACTAAGAGACCATGGATGCCAACCCAGACTATTATATCCAGCAAATCTCTCAATCACCATAAATGGAGTAAACAAAATATTCCATGATAAAATCAGATTTAAAGAATACTTATCGCTCTAGGACCGAGTTGACTCTGTCCCAGTTGATGGCCAGCAGGGAAAACTCCTGCAGGAAGGCTCCCCCCCATCCCGACAAAAACCCACCATCAGACTCAGCAATCTATAAGTTCCACACCCTACCCCAATACCCATCCACCTGTGACCCCAGTAACTTCCTGAGACACAGAAACCAAGCCTCTAGTTCTGATTGGACCAAGAGATGAGTGACTCTTCTCCCACCCAGAGAGTCCTGCCTCTAGGACCCAGGCCCTGAGACATATCCAGTCCCCAGGAACACCCACCCAACTCTGCCCCAGTTGCCAGCCAGCAGGGAAAACTCCTGCAGGAAGGCCCTCCCACCAAATCACCCCCATTGGACCCTGCAATCTACAAGTTCCATGCCCTACCCCAATACCCATATGACTATGACCCCAGTAACTTCCTGAGACACAGAAACCAAATTGCCAGCTCTCATTGGACCAAGAGAGGTTTCCGGAGACACAGAATCTGTCAGCTCTGACTGGACCAAGAGCTCTAATAAGACCAACAGGTTTCCTGAGTCACAGAATCAGCTAGCTTGGATTGGACCAAGAGCATCTCCCAGAGATACAGAATCTCTCAGCTCCAATTAGACCAAGAGTTAAGAATGGACCCAGAGGGGCCCCCAGAGACACAGACACAGCAAGCACAGATTAGACCAATAGCACCTCACTCAGACATAGGCACCTCTTACACCTATTGGAGGAAGAGATGGGTAAATACCAGTACAAAAATACATACAACAACATAAAGAGCAAGATGGCATCACCAGAACCTAGCCCTTCTACAACAGCAAGACTTGAATATCACAATGTAGAAGCAGAAGAAAGTGACCTTAAAATAACTTCATGAAGTGTACTAGAGACCTTTAAAAAGCAAATGAAAAATTCCCTTAAAGAAATTGAGGAAAAGACAAACCAAAAGTGAGGGGGAAAATCAATAAATCCCTTAAAGAAGCCAAGAAAACCATGAAAAAACAATTAAAGGTGTGAGGGAAACCGTTCAAGACCTGAAAAGGGAAATAGAAACAATGAAGAAGACACAAACAGAGGCAATGCTGGAAATAGAAAATCTGAGTAAATGAACAGGAAACACAGATGCAAGAATAACCAACAGAATACAAGAGATGGAAGAGAGGATTTCTGGTATAGAGGATACAATAGAGGAAATGGATTCATCACTCAAAGAAAATACCAAAACCAAAAAAGTCATAACATAAAATGTCCAAGAAATCTGGGACACCATGAAAAGGCCAAACCTAAGAATAATAGGGATAGAAGAAGGAGAACACCAGCTCAAAGGCACAGAAAATATATTCAGCAAGATCATAGAAGAAAACTTTCCCAACAAAGAAAAGGAAATACCTATGAAGATATAAGAAGCTTATAGAACACCAAACAGATTAGACCAAAACCAAAAAAAGTCACCTCGCCACATAATAATCAAACCACTAAAGAAAGAATATTAAGAACAGCAAAGGAAAAAGCCAAGTGACTTATAAAGGCAAACCCATCAGAATAACATCTGACTTCTCAACGGAGACTTTGAAAGCCAGAAGAACCAGGACCGATGTAATACAGACACTAAGAGACCATGGATGCCAGCCTAGACTAATATACCCAGCAAAATTTTCAATCATCATAGACGGAGTGAACAAGACATTCCAAGACAAAACCAGATTTAAACAATACCTATCCATAAATCCAGCCCTGCAGAAAGCAATAGAAGGAAAATTCCAACCTAAGGAACTCAGATACACCCACGAAAACACAGGCAATAGATAACCCCACAGCAGTAAATCCCAAAGAAGAAAAATACACACACACTACCACCAAAAGATAACAGGAATTAACAATCACTGGTCATTAATACCCCTTAATATCACTAGACTTAATTCACCTATAAAAAGACACAGGCTAACAGAATGGATATGAAAGCAGAACCCATCTTTCTGCTGCACACAAGAAACACACCTCAACTTCACAAACAGACACTGCCTCAGAGTGAAAGACTGGGAAAAGTCTTTCCAATCAAATAGTCTTAAGAAGCAAGCTGGTGTAGCTATCCTAATATCCAGCAAAATAGACTTCAAACTAAAACCAATCAAAAGAGATCAAGAAGGACATTACATACTCATCACAGGAAAGAGCCACCAAGATGAAGTTTCAATTCTGAACATTTATGCCCCAAATACAAGGGCACCCACATATGTAAAAGAAACATTACTAAAGCTTAAACCACACATGAAACCCCACACATTAATAGTGGGAGACTTCAACACCCCACTCTCACCACTGGACAGATCGGCTAGATCAAAACTGAACAGAGAAATAAGGAACTTAACTGATGTTATGACTCAAATGGACTTAATCGATATCTACAGAACATTCCACCCTAATAAAAAAGAATATACCTTCTTCTAGGCACCACCCCATGGAAACTTCTCTAAAATTGACCACATACTCAGCCACAAAGCAAATCTCAACAGATACAAATAAAAATGGAATAACCTCCATTCTATTGGACCACCATGGTTTAAATTTAGATTTCAACAACAATAAAAATTACAGAAAGCCTACAATATCATGGAAATTGAATAATGCTCAACTGAATCACCAATGGGTCAAGGAAGAAATAAAGAAAGAAACTAAAGACTTCCTAGAGTTCAATGATAATGAATGTACCACACACCCAAACCTATGGGACACTGAAAGCAGGGCTAAGAGGAAAGTTCACAGCACTAAATGCCCACATAAAGAAGTTGGAGAAATCTCACACTAGTGACTTAACTGCACACCTGAAAGCTCTAGAACAAGAAAAAGCAAAGTCACCCAGGAGGAATAGACGCCAGGAAATAATCAAATTGAAGGCTGAAATCAATAAAATAGAAACAAAGAGAACAATACAAAGAATCAATGAAACAAAGAGTTGGTTCTTTGAGAAAATCAACAAGATAGGCAAGCCCTTATCCAGACTAACCAAAAGGCAGAGAGACAGCATCCAAATTAATAAAATCAGAAATGAAAATGGAGACATAACAACTGACAATGAGGAAATCCAGAGAATCTCAGGTCATACTTCAAAAACCTGTACTCCACAAATTTGGAAAATCTAAAAGAAATGGACAATTTTCTGGATAGGTACCACATACCAAAGTTAAATCAAGACCAGATAAACTATTTAAATAGACCAATAACCCCTAAGGAAATAGAAACAGTCATTAAAAGTCTACCAACCAAGAAAAGCCCAGGACCAGATGGTTTCAATTCAGAATTCTACCAGATCTTCAAAGAAGAGATAATACCAATACTCTTCAAATTGTTCCACACAATAGAAACAGAAGGAACATTACCAAACTCCATTTATGAGTTATTGTAGTTATGAGCTACAGTTACTCTGATACCCAAACCACACAAAGATGCAACAAAGAAAGAGAATTACAGACCAGTCTCGTCATGAACATTGATGCAAAAATACTCAATAAAATATTGGCAAACAGACTCCAAGAACACATCAAAAAAAAATTATCCACATGATCAATTAGGCTTCATCCCAGAGATGCAAGGTTGGTTCAACATATGAAAATCTGTCAATGTAATATATCATATAAACAAACAAAAAAAACACCATATGATCATCTCATTAGATGCTGAAAAGGCCTTTGACAAAATCCAGCACTCCTTCATGATAAAGGTCTTGGAGAGATCAGGAATACAGGGAACATACCTAAAACATAATAAAGGCAATTTATAGCAAGCAGACAGCCAACATCAAATTAAATGGAGAGAAACTCAAAGCGATTCCACTAAAATCAGGAACAAGACAAGGCTGTCTACTCTCCCCATATTTATTCAATACAGTACTTTAAGTTCTAGCTAGAGCAATAAGACAACAAAAGGAGATCAAGGGGATACAAATTGGAAAGGAAAAAGTCAAACTTTCACTATTTGCAAACAATATGAAAGTATATATTAGTGACCTCAAAAATTCTACCAGGGAAATTCTACAGCTGATAAACTCCTTCAGTAATGTGTCAGGATACAAGATTAACTAAAAAAAAATCAGTAGCCCTCCTATATACAAATGATAAAAGTGCTGAGAAGGAAATCAGAGAAACATCACCCTTGACAATAGCCACAAATAATATAAAATACCTTGGGGTAACTCTAACTAAGCAAGTGAAAGTCCTGTATGGTAAGAACTTTAAGTCTCTCAAGAAAGAAATTGAAGAAGATATCAGAAAATGATAAAATCTCCCATGTTCATGGATAGGTAGGATTAACATAGTAAAAATGGCAATCTTACCAAAAGCAATCTATAAATTCAATGCAATTCCCATCAAAATCCCAACACAATTCTTCACAAACAGGGAAAAAACAATACTCAACTTCACATGGAAAAACAAAAGACTCAGGATAGCTAAAAGAATCCTGTACAATAAAGCAACCCCTGGAGGCATTATGATTCCTGACTTCAAGCTCTGCTATAGAGCTACAGAAATTAAAAATAAATAAATAATAAATAAATAAATAAATAAATAAATAAATAAATAAATAACCTTGGTAATGGCATAAAAACCACAAGGACACATGTTTACCTGTGTTCATAGCAGCATTATTCATAATAGCCAGAACCTGGAAACAACCTAGATGTCCCTCAACTAAAGAATGGATAAAGAAAATGTGGCACATGTACCCAGTGGAGTACTACTTAGCAGGTAAAAAAAAAACAAAACAAAAAACAGTGATATCATGAAATTTGCAGGCAAATGGATGAAACTAGAAAATGTCATCCTGAATGAGGTAACCCAGACTCAGAAGGACAAACATGAACAAGGAGGACCCTAAGAGGGCTGCATATATCGCCTAGCGAAGAAGAAATAGATGAGATCTACATGAGCAAACTGAGATGGGAGGGGGGTATTTGAGGGCAAGGGATAGGGGATGAGAACATAAGGGAATGGGAGGTTCCACCTGGAACAGGAACAGAGTGGGAGAGCAAGGAAAGAGATAACATGATAAATGAAGACATCATGGGAACAGGGAGAAACAGGGTACTAGGGAAATTCCCAGGAATCCACAAGGATGACCCCACCTTAGACTACTGGAAATAGTTGAGAGGTTGCCTGAACTGGCCTACTCTGGTAATCAGATTAGTGAACACCCTAACTGTCATCATAGAGCCTTTATCTAGTGACTGATAGAAGCAGATGCAGAGATCCACAGCCAGGTCCCAGGCAGAGCTCCAGGAGTCCAATCGATGAGAGAGAGGAGGGATGCTATGAGCAAGGGACATCGAGATCATGATGGGAAAACATACAGAGGCAGCCAAAGTAGTGGAAACTCATGAACTGTGGACCAATAGCTGTGGAGCCTCCATGGGTCTAAACTAGGCCCTCTAGAGAGGCGAGACAGTTGTTTAGCTTGAACTGTTTAGGAGACTCTCAGGCAGTGGAACTGGGATCTATCCCTGGTGCATGAGCAGGCTTTTTGGAGCCCAGTGCCTATGGTGGGATACCTTATACAGCCTTTGTACAGGGGGGAGGGGCTTGAACCTGCCTCAACTGAATGTACCAGGCTCTGCTGACTCCCTCATGGGAGACTTTGCCTTGGAGGAGGTAAGAATGGGGGGTGGGATGGTGGGGAAAGCTGGGGGGGCAGGAGGAGGGAGGAGAGGGGGGATCTGTAGTTGGTATGTAAAATGAATAGAAAATTTCTTAATAATTAAAAAAAAGAAAAAAAAGAAGTCAGGCAATGGTAGCACATGCCTTTAATTCTAGCATTCGGGAGGGAAAGATCCATCTGGATCTCTGTGAGTTCAAGGCCACACTGGGGAACAGAACCAGGCATTGTGACACACACCTTTAATCCCAGCAGTAACCATAGAGGTCTGGAGGTCTGTACAGACAGACAGGAAGTGATCTAGCTGGGCAGAGAGAGGAAGTGAGATGCAGAACAGAAAGACATGTATGTAGCATGAGTCTTAAAAGTCTTAACGAGTTCTTATTAATAAAATCAAACCTCAGCCAGGTATTAGGGTGAACACTGGAAGGTCAGAGAGACAGAATAAGCCACAGCTATCTCACCTCGATGGATCCTCAGCTGGTCTTGTTTCCTCAGACTGGATGCCCCGAGCCCTCATCCAGAATGGGTCTCAGCTGAACTGCTGCTAGAAGCCTGAAAGCTTAACCAGCCACATGCTTCTCCAGGCCAAAGGCCTCTCCAGGCCAAAGGCCTGCTCAGGCCAAATGCCTCGAGTTTCTGGTCCTCACGCCTTATATACTTTTCTGCTTTCTACCACCACTCCCTGAGATTAAAGGTGTGGCTTTCTGGGATTAAAGGTGTGGGTCACCACGCCTGGCTGTTTCCCATGTGGCCTTGAACTCAAAGAGATCCAGAGGGATTTCTGTCTCTGGAATGCTAGGATTAAAGGCGTATGCTACCACTGCCTAACCTCTGTTTCATATTGTGGCAATTCCGTCTCTGACCCCAGATAAGTTTATTAAGGTACACAATATTTTGGGGAACACAATACCACCACATTTAGGCGTAGATATACAGGAAGTAGGTCTCTTGGGAAGCTGAGGTGTCAGTGAGGTGAGGTTGGCTGTGGCTTGTCCTATTCCTCTGATCTTTCAGTTTTTCACCCAATATCTGACTCCGGGTTTTTTATTAATAAGACCATTTAGCAATTCATCTTACATAAGGGTTCTGTTAGAGGAAACCATCATGCAAAGTGTTATGGAATTACTGCCATTTGAATGAGCTGGCTGTTTCTTGTGGTAAACCTCTTATGCATTAACAGCTATGATTCTCCCCATTTATCATGCATCTCCATGTTAGTGTATGTGTAATCTCACGATTGCATCTCAATCGTGGGCACAACTTTCCCTGTACATTTGGGTAATTGGAAAAGTGTTCCCAGCTTTGTGTATTTTTCATTAAAATAAATCTGGCCAGGGCCATTCTCCAAACAAAAGTATTTCATCTAAGCTACCTTTTTTTCCAAGGACAAATGCAAAGAGATAAACATTAGCTCATCTCACTTACAGATAAGAGAAAATAATCCTCAACTCCTTACCTTCACCCTGGGTTATTTACACAAGACCCTAATTTAAGAGATTTACTGCTCACATTCCTGGGATGACGTTTTTTTAGCCATTTGCTAGTTACTGAGTTGAGGTAGTTACTTCCCACTGACCCAAGGAGATTGCCTATAAGGCCAGGCAGGCATAGGTGCCAAGCTTCTTTCTTGTGCAAATTAAGTTTTAATTCCTCCTCAGCCAGGTGCTATTCCTAGATTCCCTAACTGATCTTAGCCTTTAGTTGACCCTAGCAGAGAACTTCCCTTTAGTCACTCCCCATTTTGGGTTGTAATTGCAAGCTAACATTTATTGCTTTATGTGTGGATCCTTAACACCTCTCTCTGCGACCCAGAAAACATCAAGCCTCGTACTCCGTTGCCAAAGAATTATTGCTTGTGTACATATACTGGTTCCCTAAGAGCACTGGGAGACTTGATGGAGAAGAACAAAGATGAGGACGGAGATGGAAAGAACGAGGTAGAATGATGAGAGAACAGCAGAAGGAACTGAGAGCAGGAGGGACCGGGAGGAGCTAAGTATGAGAGCAGAAAAGAAGCTGTGCAGATAGAATCGCCATAGAAGAATAAAGTGAATGGACTAAAGAACTCAGTGTGCTTAGATTCACTGAATATCCCTCAGATTAGAATCCTCAGCTGGTTGGTAGACTCTTCCACAGACCCTGGGAGCAAACAATATGGGCTGGACCTATTATTGTTTTCAGTACTGGATAAAATACAACATCAAACAGAGTAAGTGGTTTAAAAAAAAAGGGGGGGGGGGGAAGCTCAGAGAACAGGCAGAATCATAGGTAGGTCTAAGTCAGGTGGGAGATGAACAGAAAACATTTTAACCTTTCCAGGGAGCTAGATGTAAAACTGAGTCCTCAATGCAGGATCTCTATGCAGGACTTTGAAACCATATTTATCCTGCTCTTTATATGAGGATTGGTGTAGAAAAGACAGACCTAACATAACAGGAGGAAGAACAGTGTGATGTGTGACCTTGATTGTTCTTCTTTGCCCTTCTCAGAGGGCTGGAAAATTGTAGCTATGGTGTGGGAAGCTGAAACCAGTCAAATAATATGTGTAGGCTCGCAGGAGTCACAGACCCATTTCAGGTTCTAATGTGAGCTTTGATAGATTTCCTTTCATAAATATTTTCAAAGAAAAATGACAAATAGTGCACTTTAAAATTTGAGTTCCTTATTATATACAGTATGAACTAGTTTTGCATCTCCTCCCAAAAGAGCATATCTTTTCTAATTTTTCTGTAAATATTAAAACACTTCGTTTAAAAAGAAAAAGAACAATCATTTTGACTCAAATAACATCATTAATCACTATTATTTGCCCTAGGGTTGAATTGGATCCTTACATCCTTACAGTCTAGACATAAAGGCCAACCAGAAACAGATGGGCAGTCCCAGATCCAGCAGCTCAACTTGAATCATCTAAGCTTGTGAAAATGGGTTTAGATGGCTGAAGAGCACTAGAGCCCTCAGGTGCCTTGGGGAGCTTAAGTAACTCCCCTCTGGTAAAATGGTAGCAGGCCATCAAATTCTTCATGCAACAGTTCATAGTTAATGAAATGCAATGACTACACCAAGAGATATGAAATATATATATTGAAAAATCAAAAGAAGTAGTAAGTGCATAAAGCTCAAAATACATGGGGGTGGGGTTTTTTTCAGATTTACAATTTGCAATAAATATGTTTAATGTGCCATAAGGTAAAATCAATATTGAGAATTTCTATGAAGAACTGGAAATTCTTTAAAAGCAAATGGTGGAAGTTAAGGGTTGAAGAATGCAGTGTCTGCTGTTAAGTACTCAGTGGCTGGGTCATGCAACCTGCAGTCATCATGAGATCCTTGGGACACATCTGCTAAGTGTGGAGAGGCCAGAGCACACAGGATTTGCAGACTCTGGGTTCTGAGTGGTGCTTTCCTGTGAGCACAGCAACAGCGGGTGGAAAGCACTGGATCCAGACTCTATGCTCAGACCTAAGCCAGTCAGAGGTCCATGGAGGAAGAGGCTGCACCTTCCTGCACAGGAAGAGCTGTTGGGATGCCAGTACAGACTGTGCAGTCCATGCAGCCACCCGATCCAGTGAACCCTGAGCTGGGTGCAGAGGGCCAGCAGGGTGAGGGGCAGTGTACACAGTCCCTGAGGCTACAACAGGTGTAAGTGAGAGCAGGCACACATGGCCCCAGGAGCTGAGCCTGGACGAAGGGAAGCGCTTCGGGCATGCAGGCGCCTCTGCCCTTCTCTGCACAGCATCTCCAGAAAGGTGCTACACCAACAGTGATCAACCTTCCTAGTGCTGTGACCCTTTAATACAGCTCCTCATGTTGTGATGACCTCCAACTATAAAATTATTTTCATTGCTAATTCATAAACATAATTTACTACTGCTATGAATCGTAATGTAAATGTCTGTGTTTTCCAATGGTCTTAGGTGACCCCGGTGAAAGGTTCATTCAACCGTACTAGTGATCATGACACACAAGTTGAGAAGCCATGTGCTACACAGACCAGAAGATCTGAGTTCTCCTGGGGAGGAGGGTGACCACCCCCTGCTCCACCTGGTTCACCACTCTCTGCTCCCACCCAGCAGTGCTCTACAGGACAGAGGCTCTGGTGTGATGGCGGCCTCACACCTCATCTTCACACATGCTCTTCATGAGGTGCCTGGGGATCTGGAAATGGAGCCCTAGTGGATGATGACACTATTGGGGTCTCCCCTGTTCCACGTACCCCCTGAGGCTTTAGCCCTCCACCAAAGTCACCTCCATGTGCAGAAGTCCTCATCACCCCGGAAGGTACTGAGTGAACACACAGAGCTATCCCACCAGGTAGACAGCATCCTTACCTTGCCAGTCTCTGAAACCCATACCAGCTCTGCCTTCTGCACAGACACTCTCCTCGGGCTATTAGACCACTACACCCAATGCCAAGACATCCACGACCAGGCAAGGATGCTCTCCTTACCCTACTAGACACTAAGGTCCCACGTTGACATCCACCATAGAGACACTCTTTCTCATGCCTGATCTACCCTCTGCGAGGAAGCTCCTTTTAAATTTCTGTGTCTCTGAATTCACCCAGTATGGAGCCAACACTATGGACAGGTGCCCTCCACACTTGACTGTGCCCTCCTCACCCTGCATGGGCACTGTCTTGACCATGCAAGGTGCCCTCCTCACCATGTTGGGTGCAGTGCTCACCATGAGAGGGCACCTGTGCCCTCCCCACTCTGCACAGGGGCCCTCCTCACCATGTCTGGGTGCATTCCTCATTTTGTACGGGTGCCCTGACCACCATGCCTGAGTGCCCTCTACACCATGCACAGGTGTCCTCCTCACTCTACACAGGTGCCCTCCTCACTCTACACAGGTGCACTCCTCACTCTACACAGGTGCACTC
>CABHPH010145280.1:0-15180 GCA_902168325.1 Peromyscus nudipes | reverse complement strand
ACTCTACACAGGTGCACTCCTCACTCTACACAGGTGCACTCCTCACTCTACGCGGGTGCACGCCTCACTCTATGCAGGTGCACTCCTCACTATATACGGGTTCCCTACTCACTAAACCCTTACTAATGCCCAGTACCTCCATCATAACACTCTCCTCACTTATTTACTGTTCTGACTCCCCAGAGGAAGTGACCTAATGAGTTGATACTCTCCTCACCATGCTGGAGCACAGACTCTCTACAAGTGACTATTCCATAGCACAGCTGCCCTCCTCACCTCTCAGGCTCTGAGGTCTCACACCAGACTGCTGCTGGAGACTCTCTCCTGAATCCAGACACTTTCTCACCAGCATGCTGACATTCCCCCACTGCTTGGGCTCCAGTTCTGCTGTCAAGCCAGTCCTCAGCACGGTCACCCAGACCCTGGACCAGACCATTGCTGCCCCACACCTGAGCCTTCCACAGACACCTGCCTGGCCCTCTCTACACCATTCTTCATTCAGTAAGTTACTAATTAACTGAGGTGCTGCAAGGAGGGAAACCAGATATGAAAGAATATAAAGTCCTGTGTAATTATTAAACTATTGACTTTTTCCATAGTGATTAAATATGCATACACACCACTTCACTATACTCACAGATGCTCAAGGTTTCAGCCTCTCACCAAAATATATTTCTAAAGTTATCATATCTCACATACACTAAAATAAGTCATACACACTATTTAAGTGATATCCAACAACAAATATTTCTCATTTGTGTTGTCCTAAGATTCTGTCTACGGGTCACTCTAATTCTGTTCAGCTTCTTTCCACATTTATTATTTGGGATCCAGGCTCATAGAGAATAAAACCTTCATGTAAATAGAAAGTGTATTAGACTCCCATATTTAGAGAATCAGATTCATTCTCATTTATGGGTCAATGAGAGTTACCTGGACACACCAGCCAACTGAGGTAGACAGCATACTCTGTATAAAGGAAGACAGATCAAAGGCGTTGAACAGTCCTTCTATGGAGGAGTGTGAAAGCACTGGGACCAGCATAGCATCTACACCAATTCCCTTTCCTGTTTACTCAGGAGATGTTTTGTTTGGGTTCAAAATGGACCATTAGCCCCATCAGCAGAAAAGAGTTACTATTGCAACAAAAGCATGAAATATTAAAACTTGCTGGAGAGATGGCTCAGTGGTTAAGAACACTGGCTGCTCATCCAAAGGTCCTGAGTTCAATTCCCAGCAACCACATAGTGGCTCACAGCCATCCCTAGTGGGATCTGATGCTCTATTGTGGCAGGAAGTCATACATGCAGATAGAGCACTTCATATATGTAAATAAAATACTCAAACTTGTGTTTTACCTATCTCTGATATTGAACTAAATTAGTGTCATATGGGTTAGTGTTGGGTGTCTGTCAAGTACAACATAGGTGTGTCAGGAAGCAGTGTGGTTATGCCTGGGACAGTGATGGTGCACATTCTCCTGTTCACCTACATCTGCAGTCATGTCATTTTACACATGATCTGTCAAAGAAAGACTTGCTCTGGACTTCTAACCCGGTCATGGGAGGTGACCTCTTTAGTTCTTTGGAATTCCTGGAGCTATTGGGAAATCTATTTTACCGTGGTAGGCCATGAATCCTTATGCTGCTCAGTTCTTTCATAGTTTATGCTAACAAGATGATTCATGGTAGGAGCTCACTATTTCAGAAACACTGACTATGTTATTAAAGTGTGGAGCCTTTGAGCCATGAGAACTCACCCTGGCAGGGAAGTGATGCTGAAGACTGGGTTCACTCTCTTATCAACCAAACACTCACATCTATATAATGAACCCTGGTAAATCTCTGAACATCAGAGCTCAGATGAGGGCCCCCTGGTTAGCCTATTCTGTATACTGCCACTCATTAACATTCTGGCAAGGAGATGTATACATGGGGTCAATGGAAGTTCCCTTTATGGGACCCTCCCTGACCTCACCTGACATGTCTCTCACTTTAGTTCTGCTTTGTATCTTTCTACATAAAAAAACTATAATTCTAATAGAACGGAATCATTAGTTCAGTGTGTCATCCTAGAAGCTCATAAATTCGCAGTTACCATGGGATCCTGGGACTCTGCAGACAGATGACTTGAAGTAATTGCATCCTTGGGAACTCCTGAACTTGAAGCTCGAGTCTGAAATGAGGACAGTCTTGTGGAGGCATGGCCTGAACTTGTAGAACAATTTAATTAGTAAATGAAATATTTTCAGCTATGGCTAACCAGAACAGCCATAAGAAACATTTTGGTGGTGGCTGAGGAAATACAAGCAATATCACGTACCATATCAGAAAAGAGTTGTTAAATTTTCTAAGAGTGATAGTGGTATTGTTTTCTTGTGCACTGACAATTTCAGATGATATATACTGAAATATTGCCTGAGGTGTTATGTATCAAACTAACTCTCAAGTGCCCTATCAAGTAACATGTGTATATATATGCATACACAAACATATATATATATATATAAAGTTATCAAAATGTCAACAATTGATGATACCATCCAGTCAACTTTTGTTTCAAAATACTCTTAGGAAGAAGTTGAAAGGGCTTCCAAAGTGTTAAGCAACATCCAGTCTTCCATTGGACATGTGGCTCTCCTCAATGTCCATCCACAGGGCAGAAGCTGTCCCTAATGCAGCAGGCACAAGGTGGGACACCAAGAATAACAGGTGGTGCCAGTAGAAGGTTGGCTATCATCTTCTTAAACTTGCTCTTGATGAAGGTCACCCAGTCCAGGATCAGCCACCATTAGAGGCCCACATCAGCCTCACTGTCCCCATAGCACCTGACACACTAGCCATGGGGACCAAGATCCTGAATGGTCCTGGTAGTGCAGGTATTGGGGGACACGAGAAAATGCTGATGGAAGAGCACAAACTGCCAGAAAAGATGTGAGTAAGCACTGAGGATCAAAGTGACAATAGGTAACAATGTCACACTGTCTGTCTGAATTTGTTTAAGAAGATCTTAAATGTTCTACACCACACACACACAAAACAGACAACAATGTTAGGTAATAGAGGGTGTTGTTCACCTGATTGTGGTAGCCATTGCCCAATACATTTCCATATCAAGTCAAGACAGTGCAATGTTAATATACAGAATTTATTTTTTCAATTATATATCATTAATATAAGGACAGAGAAATTGGTAGAGGGTCCACACCATATAATTCTATCATCAAATAAGACTTTAGGAATCTAAGAATGGACAGAGAAGCTGGTGTGCTTCTACATATGCACAAGGGATCCTGTAGAGTCTCGAGTCTCTGGTATATGGGAAATTCTCATTATATAAAGAACTAAGGGCTGGGCGTTGGTGGCGCACGCCTTTAATCCCAGCACTTGGGAGGCAGAGGCAGGCAGATCTCTGTGAGTTCGAGGCCAGCCTGGGCTACCAAGTGAGTTCCAGGAAAGGCGCAAAGCTACACAGAGAAACCCTGTCTGGAAAAACCAAAAAAAAAAAAAAACTAAGGATGAATAAATAAGTATATATGGGCACCAGTATAATCATATGGATAACTGTTGATGCCTACCTAAATTTCTATGGTCATTTCTTCCACAAGAAGATATTTGCAGGTATCTATGTAATGCTGGATAAAAACGCATTCCATGTCCATGGATAAAGCTTGATTCATAAATATATTCCCTTCATCTGACAAACTGACTTCCATATACAACTGCAAGAGACATCATTCCAACCCCAACTAGAAGAAGGATGATGCATTACAACACATTCTTCATTGTCGTTCTTATTGTCGGGTTGCCCTGGGTGCCAGAACCTGGAAGGGAGAAAGGGGCATCAGGGCATTTTCCACAGTGATGCTGGGAAAGAAAAAAAAGAGTAAGCAAGCTTCAGGATGCGGTGGGAATTTGTGGAAATCAGATTCAGGTGTGTACAAATCAACCGTTCTCCACCACCCATGTCTGACATGTCCCTGGAAAACAGGGCCACCTCACTCAATATTCTCTTAGCCTGTTACTTAACTGTTCTCCCAGAAAACATCCCAGAGGCTACTTTATTCTACTTCATCCGTAGGTCTTGGTACCCAGGGACTATCAATCCATGTGCTTACTTACATGATGAAAAGGTCTCTCCTTATTCTTGTGTTTTAATAAAGGGTTTTTTTCATTTTACAATAGTCTTATTTTAGAGACTAAATAGATGTTTAAAATATCTAGATAATCTACTTATTTCTAAAATCTAGGACAAGTAATTTAACATTCTCGATTCCTGCTTTTCTTCTCCGAAGACTGAGAATGAGAATAAAATTACTACCTATATCTCACAACAGAAATCAGGATAGAATATGGGAACACACTAAGATATTAGAGTTTTCAAAAATTATATAAATACAACACATAACAATAACAAAATGCGGGCTTTTGATTCATGAGAAATAATCAGTTATAATCTTGACATTAATTTATATTATAACGCTATAAATGAGAGCTGGGTAGATGACTCAGAAATTAAAAGTGCTTGTTGTTTTGTAAAAAGTGTGCAAGTTCTTTTCCCAGCACACATACTGGCACAGTCACACCTGTGGCCTCAGCTCTGGAGAATCCAACACCCTCTCCTGGGCTCCATGGGCAGCAACATACACATGGCAGACACTCAAGAGAGACACAGATATACACACAAATGAAAATAAATTAAATCCTATTGTTAAATATATAGAGAGACTGAAAGCATAATGAAACCCACCATAGTGTAGCACCTTGGTTGGGTGCCCTGGGTACTTATCACTCTATACTCTTCAAACTCAATTTCCTCATCTCTCCTGGAGTATCAGTAACATGTGTCTCACAGGATTCCTTGATGAGGACATAGGGATAAAAGTAACTCCATCCTCAGCACTCACACCAAAAGTGAGCTGTGGGGGTATTGTGTTCCCCAAAATATTGTGAATGCTAATAAACTTATCTGGGGTCAGAGAACAGGACAGCCACAATATTAAACATAGAGGTTAGGCAGTGGTAGCATACGCCTTTAATCCTAGCATTCCAGAGACAGAAATCCCTCTGGATCTCTGTGAGTTCAAGGCCACATTGGAAACGGCCAGGCACGGTGATACACACCTTTAATCCCAGAAAGCCACACCTTTAATCCCAGGGAGTGGTGGTAGAAAGCAGAAAGGTATATAAGGCGTGAGGACCAGAAACTAGGGCATTTGGCCTGAGCAGGCCTTTGGCCTGGAGAAGCCTTTGGCCTGGAGAAACATGTGGCTGGTTAAAGTTTCAGGCTTCCAGCAGCAGTTCAGCTGAGACCCATTCTGGATGAGAGCTCGGGGCATCCAGTCTGAGGAAACAAGACCAGCTGAGGATCCGGTGAGGTGAGATAGCTGTGGCTTATTCTGTCTCTCTGACCTTCCAGTGTTCACCCCAATAACTGGCCTCAGGTTTGATTTTATAAATAAGAACTTTTAAGACTCATGCTACAGTGAGCTGTTTCAGTTTCATGACCAACAGCTGGAACACCCTAAAGTCTTCTCATGCTACAGGACCCAGGACTCCTCGAAGTAACTCTAAACTTACGTAGAATTTTCATTGTATGGTGTCTGATCAACCCATCGCCACTGTCGATGACCTGGACCTGGACCCAAAAGCCCAATATAATAAACAGCATTAGGATCCAGGCTCTTGGTGATGAAATCCTAAGAGGAAAGAGAGATAAAGCATTCAGCCTGGATGCAGTGATTCTTCTTCAATTATAGAATTTTCATAAGATCTTTTAAAAGTTATATTAATTATACAAAATTATAGGTCCAATATGATGCATATATGGAAATATATAATAATCAAATCCTATTCATCTCTCTAGGTCTTTCAACAGTTTCCAAATTATAGACTAATACACATTAACTATCATTTTAGAGGTACACTGTGATACTTTGACTGACTTTTTTTCTGGTCAACAGAGATGAGAAGACAAAGAAAGGATCAAGGAATAGAAGAGCCACCCCCAACCCCAGGAGAGCCATCTTCTCTGGCTGACCAGGACACAAAGTCATCACTCAGAGGCCTGATTTCCATGACACAGGAAACAATCTCTGTCCATGATCATAATGAATTCTCATCTCAGACTCACTCCCCTCTTTTCTTCCCCAACACCATTCTTGAAAGTTGTGCATGAGAGAATTTAGCAGATTTAAGCATTCTCCATTCATAACCTCAGATATTTCATTTCTGATGATTGGCTGTGACTCTCCTGATTCGATCCCTTTCCCTAGTCAGCTCTGCGCCCTCCTCTGTTAGCAGTGGGTACTACAGGAAGCCTTAGAGTGCTGAAATCACACACTGCTCTTTCAAGCAGAAACATTTCACCCTTCCCTCCACCCTCAGGTGTTGCATTTCTGTTGCCATGGCTCCTTGTGGGTTGATCAGCTTCACAGAAGCAGGGGCAAGGTGTAGAATGCCAAGGTGAAGCAGCCTTTCCGGCTACCTGATGGAAAGCCTTCTGCCACATCAGCAACACCCATGTGAACAAAACTCCCTCTTAGTAAAAAGAGACAGACAGCAGGCCGGGCCAGGCCCCACTCTCTCCCAGGATGCACCTGTTCTTCCTGGCTGTGGATCACCATCAGATGAGCACCCATCCTGGAGCACTTCTCCTCACTCTCCCTCCAAGATGCCGAGTCATTCGAAGTGAAGTAGCAGTGGGAACTAAATGGCTCCCAATCCTTTGGGCAACAGCTCCAGACTTTGTCTTTGGGGGAAGAAGGAAATGTAAGTGCAATGTCATAGAGTCATTTTAAAACCTGCATGATGTGGAGACCACATGGAACCTGGGGCTCTGGCCTTCTTCAGATACAACAAGGATCCCCTACTCCCACGAAGAAGCCTGGAAACTCAAGCCTACCTCTGAGAACACCAACTTCACAGCCCCATTGTCCTACTGGGGTGCTGTCAGGAAAACAGAGTGTAAGGACACTCAGACCCCAAGAACATAATGCCAAACAGTCTGGGTCTTCAAAGAATAGAACTCATCATACCAAGAACCAGAAAGTTTTTATATTACATAAATATATACATATTTGTACATGAAAACAATAGATACCATTAACCAAGGCAGCAAAATTTCAGAGTTAGCAGACAGATATTTTTAATTAGTGATTATAAAAGTGGTAATCAATATATTACAACAAGCAAGATAACAAAACTATAGGTTTATCTAAAAACTTTAAAACGCCCATGACAGATGTTTCAAGAAGAATATAAAAAACATTCTGAAACACGTTTTAAAAATATGTTGATCATCAACAAAAAAAAAGATGTAAAGAGCTGAATGGAAATTTTTTTTTTTTTTTGGTTTTTTGAGACAGGGTTTCTCTGTGTAGCTTTGCGCCTTTCCTGGAGCTCACTTGGTAGCCCAGGCTGGCCTCGAACTCACAGAGATCTGCCTGCCTCTGCCTCCCGAGTGCTGGGATTAAAGGCATGCGCCACCAACGCCCAGCTGAATGGAAATTTTTATCTGAAAATGTATTTGAAGTATGCCAGGGTGTTAATTGTATCCTGAAGGCAACAGAGATATCAGTGAACTCTCAAGGGCAGAAAAACTGAAATGACACAGAAAAATAAAGTCTCACATTAAAAACCTAAATGTCTACAGATGAATGAAGTCCCCATAGAAATTCCAAGATCTTTCATAAGATAGATGAAAAAAAAACAATCTCAAAAATCATATACAAGTGCAAAAAACACTAGAGAGCCAGAGCAATCCTGAAGGAAAAAGAATTATGTTGGAGGTATCACCAGACTTGACTTCAGGCTACACTATAGAGCATGGTACCACAACAAAAGTACACACATTGATTAATGAACACAAAAGACAACCACAATCATGAACCCATACAGCTACAGCCACCGGACTTTTCACTAGAAATACATATTGGAGGAAGATAGGCTCTTCAACAAACTGTGCTGGAAAAACTAGATACTGATGTGCAGAAGAATGAATCTAGATCCATAGCCATTCTGTGTAAAAACTGACTTCAAAATAGACTCTAAATGGATTAAACACCTTACTGTGAGGCCTGCAACCCTGAAATTGTTACAGGGAAAAAAAATAAAGACAAGAGATCAAGATGAAGGCATAGGCAAAGACTCCCTGAATGGGACTGCAGGCTTCTTCACAGTAAAGGATCCAGTGAGGGAAGAGAGAGAGAGATCTGCATAGAAAGGCAGGAACCCCAGACAAGCTCAAATGGTCTAGGGAAACACGTGTTTCCCAAAAGGTCTGTTGACAAAGACAGTAAACAAATTGCCTATTTAGGGCTAAGTGTTTTATTCCAAAGACATCTCAGTTATTGATGTCAAAGACAGTTGAGAATCTTTGCTTACTCGGGGCCAAAGTGATGGATAGTGTTAAGCACTTCCCTCTCTTTCCTAAATCTAAGAAATACACGTTTGTCAGTCCACCTTCCAGCTTAGTTTACTAGAAAAACAAATTCTCTATTCCAATCTTGAGTAAATTACACTTTGTAGACACTGTAACTGAGAATGCAAGATCATCATCATCATCATCACACACACACACATGCACACACACACTTATGAAAACACTTCAGGGACTACAGAAATGGCTCAGTGATTAAGAGTGTGTACTGCTCTCACAGAGGACTCGAGTTCAGTTCCCAGCACGCACAATCTGTGACTCACAACCACATCTAACTCCAGCTCCAGGCATCTGACCCCCTCTTCTGCCTCTGCAGACACTACACTCACATACACCAACCCACACACAGGCACGAGAATATATACGTATATTAATTAAAAATGAAATCTTAAACACACACCCTTGAGCATGACTCCCTGGAGACACTCACATCCACGCCATCAGATTTGCTTTATTCTTTCTGGAGCTCCTTTCTGTTTCTAATAAAATTCTGCTCAGCCTAGTATTGTTTCTCCCTCCTTGAAACTCTTCTTTGTTGATACTAGAGGGCACACATCCCAATTATGCCTGGCCGGAGACTTCTAAAAATGACTCCACAGGCAGCTGGTACTGAGTGTGAGGTATGAAGTCATGTCTCCATAGTGCCCATTGCTGATAGATCTACCCAAGAATCGTGTTGGAAATGCTGGTTTAGGGACATTAAGTTTTACCTTTCGAGGGTGAATGCTGTTTTGTACACTCCAAGTCAGTGTAATTCAGTTCTTTTGTAATTGCTTTTTCTTCAGGAAGCTGAGAATGTTGTTTAAACAAAGCTGTAAAACAGAATAAAACAATTCATTTTCCTGGTAGTGCTAAAACTTTTTTTTTTTTTTTTACTTTTACATTCTTTGTAGAAACAAAACCTTTAAATGTCCAGTGACCTGAGTCTTTAGAGTCTGTTTGGGACAGATTCCCCATCACCACAGAGTGTGGAGGCTGTGGCCCTAACACTTGGGAATTAGAATGAAGAAGAATGGAAGTTTCAGGTACCTTAACTATACATGTTACTATACTTGGTTGGTTGGTTAGCTAGCTAGTTAGTTTAGTTTAGTTAGCTGGTTGGTTAACTTAGTATGTAACTTAGTTGTTGATTAGTTAGTTAGTTAGTTAGTTAGTTAGTTAGTTAGTTAGTAGTTCATAGCTAGCCTGGGCTACATGAGAGCTTACCACAAAGATAGATATTTTTACAATCCCTCACAGCCAGTATTACCTTGCTCCTAGTAATTTATGACCACAGATATTTTCAGGAAAAGCTGGAAAGACAGGCCAGAGCCATGACCCTGGGGACCCTTCAACAATTAATGGAGGACACACTGAAGATGACATCTTAGGTGATAAGTTCTATTAAGTATGTGAGCACCCCAGGAAAGGTGAGGGAGAAAGGAGCTAATCCAGAACAGTTCCAGGTTACCTGAGCACGGAAGTTATAAAAGCCCGACACTGATCACAAGGACTTTGTTTCCGTCCTCTTCTTTCCTGTATCTCCCTCCACCCCAGCTAGCTCTGACTTCTCAGGGTCCCCACACTTTCACGGAGTTCCTAACTTAAAACTAACTCACCTTTCCTCTAGAAATTGAGTTTTCTTTCTTTTCTTCCTCACCTCCCACTTGTTCCTGGAGTCACTAGACTCTGGCTTTCCCTTCTGCTCATTTACCAAACATTCCTGAACTAGATGTCAATGGCTCCTCCTGTCCACTGATCAGTCATCTTCCTGTGGGACTTCTCACATTACCCTCTGCTTCTCTTCCTCTTTAACTGTTGGGAGACAGTGACTCCCTCCAGTTTTGCCTGGTCCTGCTTGCTGCTGTTGCCTGTGCTCTTTCCTACCTGTTTTTTTTACACCCACCACTCCAAAACAGGACGCAGCACCCAGTTCCTTCTGTGTCTCTCTTTCTCCTCCAAATTCCTCTTCCTTAGGGACATTCATTGTCCTGGTTTGGTGGGGTAGGGGTGGAGAGTAGAAGTGGTTGTTCTGGTTTTTAGTCTGTTTTTGTTATCTGCTGCCTATAAGCAAAGGTCTTCTAAAATGTACACCTCTTTCCTAAAACATGTTAATATGCATCAACTAAACTGTGCATCTGACATTTAGGTGAACATAAACAAAACTTAAATCATCATATTCCAATTCAAACCTTTTGCTCATCTTCTTCCTCTTCATATAACTTCATGACTGCTGATTCTATGAAATCAGAATATTAAAGTCATTATCTCACTGCTGTGTCCCCTAATTCTCAGCTATCAATAATTGACCAAAACGTCACATCCTTTTGGTCCAACTTATCTCCTCTCCTGTGCATCACTAGAATGATCTTTGGATCAAACCCCTAGTGCTGCTCAAATGGATTCTGAATCAACGTCCTAATTTCTCCTTCCCTTCATTTTCACATCTCTGTAAGAGCAAACCTCTCTAAGTCAGGTTTATTTTATCATGTCCTGCTTCACATTCTTCAGTGAATCTCCATGACTGGGGCACGTTGCAAAACCGGACACAGTTCTCAACCTTCCCTATATAAATATTCATTTAGACTATGCCTTTGCAGTTCCCTACTCAAGAGACTGGTCTATGTCTACTTCACCTCATCTGTGCTGCCTTTAAGAGTTCTTTGGGGGGCTGGAGAGATGGCTCAGAGGTTAAGAGCACTGACTGCTCTTCCAGAGGTCCTGAGTTCAATTCCCAGTCAACCACATGGTGGCTCACAACCATCTGTAATGAGATCTGGTGCCCTCTTCTGGCCTGCAGGCAGACATGCTGTATACATAATAAATAAATCTTTAGTAAAATAAAATAAAATAAATTATAAAAAAAAAAAAAAGAGTTCTTTGGCCACTAAAATACACAAAGGCAAATGTGTGTGCGCTCCATGTTGGGCTTGGCTTACTGCCACCATCCTTCCTGAAAGTCTGAAGTTGTCATGGGAAGCTGGGTTGTCTGTTACTGATGTATGACTCCATGAGAATGAGTAAGCTCACCTAGGACCATGGGAATCTCCCAAGACAGACCAGTTTCAGCGAAGGCACCAAGAAAGAATTAAATAAATAGTCAATTAACCTACTAAGTTTTAAGTTGGTTAGTCGTTGAGCAACAGCTACTAAATAAAATAACATTAAGAGTGGATGCCTGTGTAATATGGAATATACTGTTTTGTGATCTGAGTCCAGTTTTGTCTGCCCCTACAGTTTCATGCTTAGTTCTCCATTGTTGGAGCCCATGTAGGTTTCCTAGCAGCTTTACCCAGCAGGTCTGCATAAAGAGGATGATTGGATCACAGGACTGAGTACCAGGTATCTGAGATGGTCTGCACTTGGCTGTGCTGGGGGAGGTCTTTTCTCCACCCATTGGCATTCCTTTAAAAACCCTAGGGCAGAATCAGTCAGGGCCCCATAGATTAGGATCCAGTTCCACTTGACGATAATCTATATTGTCTTTTTCCCTTCCCTCTCTCCTTCATCTAATATTTTCTGATGCTTCTACTCAAGAGTACTCTGGGGAAATGTGGGGGTGTGATGGCCCCCACACTCCGTGTAGCACTATACATGACAGTAATGTGTACTTATGTTTGCCAATATTTCCCATGCCCCCACATGTCTAGGACTTTGCTGGCACACACAGGTCTAGGTGTCATCTGCTCCAAGCTTTTCTTAGCCCCCTGTGCTTACTCCTTACTTCTCACCTGCAGAGAATTTCCCATGCAATTTTTTAAGCACTGGTTCACTTGAATATACTCTAAATTTCCTGAGACTGGGGACTGTAGCTACTTCTGGACTCTCTGACATGCTGCCCAAAATATACTAAATGGATACTACTAATTATTGAATGAATGAATAAAACATCTACATAGAATATAGTTTATGCATTTTACTTTTTTGATAAATTTGAAGGCCAATATATAAAGAATTCCACTATTTTCTAAATTAGCTTTCAGGTCTCATACAATCTGGAACAAAAAATAAATGATTAGAAGGAACTCCACTGGAGCACTGTCTTCTAATCCCTCTACTCATTCCAAAATACAGATGTCTATGCGTCCAAATGCTGCTGATGAGGAAATACGGGTTTGTCCTCGTTACTGGAGCCTAACACAGATGCCCCAGGATTTCACTATGTGACACCAACAAACAAATGCATGCTTCTCCAGTGAGAATGAATGACTTTTACAGAAGAGTTATTCTGAAACAGAGGGAAATTCCCAATGTCATCCATCTTTCCAGAGAGTGTCTGTCTCAGGTTTCCGGGTCACCATCTGTCTAATGAGTCCCTTTCCTTCTCTGTGTTTACTTCTCCCAGGGACACACTTACTGATCAGGGCAACTGAGAATAAGATTTTCAACAGCAGTAAAAATATTATGAATGAGGTGAGGAGCAACTTGGAGAATCTGTGACAACTTTCATGACTCATGGTCTTCTTTTGAGGAGCTGAAAGACAAACAAATTCATGTCCTCAGCTCTGTTCCTATTTCCTCTTCTTCTCCTGTTCTTCTCTTTGTGCATGATAAACACTAACACATGATGTTCGAAACAATAGGAAAATGCAAACAGGAAACATCAGGTTAGTTATAGAAACATTACAATATATACGAAATCACTCATTCCTGACACTCAGAATGATTGCTGTCAGTATCTTTCCAACAAGTTTAAAGCTTTTACATATAAATATATATATTCCACAACTGGAGCATCATAAACACTGATTTGTGACCATCATTTTCTTTGACATTATATCACGACTTTTTTAGTTTATGATTTTTTGTTTTGTTTTTGAGACAGGGTCTTGGTATGTACCCCAGGCAGACTTTGAATGCATTATGTAGTCCAAGCTGGCCTCAAACTCACAACAACCCCACTGCGTCTAACTCCTGAGTTTTGTGCCAGCACATCTGGATGAACATTATTCTATACTATCACGTCTTCTTTATCAGTTTTATTATGATCACATAGTATTTATTATATACTTTTAAAGACTTCCAGTTTGCTTCCAACTTCAAATATGCAATAGTCAAGAAGTCACATTTTGTGATAAAGTCACCACGTTTTTAGTCACCACTTCTAAAAGAGTTACAACACTTCGCAACCATGGGTGAGGTCCTGGATTTTGTCCCCATCAAGGGAAGGAGAGAATGAAGACGATACTCAACACCTGGATGTCAACAGACTATGACATGTCACCAGATAGAGGGGGAACTCACTATGCCATGGTTTAAATTTGAAACAATTTGTTACACATATTTATGTGTGTTTATATGTAGAAAAGATACAATAACATGTATGGTGGGGTATTCTCTAGATGGTAAAAGACAACATCTTCCTTATCAATTGTACAATCCTACAACCATTCACATCTGTTTACAGGTAACACACTTGGTTGACACTCCAGTGACCCAGAGGCATGGTCAGTGTCTAACATCATCTTTCTCCTATACATCATCACTCACTAGGAGCATCAAAAAAATGCTTTCTTACCTGGAAGAGAGTCTGCATCCATGTCTGAGAAATGAAGCTTATTCATGAGGTTCTTGTTAATATAAATGTTTTCTGAAAACGTGTTGAGAAGAAATCTTCCCCTGCCCTCAGAAGATGTGTGTCATCCCTTCTTTCAAACAGGCCCTGAAAAAGAAACAAATTATCTCAATACCAGCTAGGGATGAGAGGAAATAACAGACAGCTGCCCTGAGCGTACACCATGTGGTCCAGTCCCCTGACCTGCAAAGTGAGAATTCCAGGTGGAGAATTCACCCAGGATCATTATACAATCATAGAGATACCAAGAACTCAATGGGGGAGAGAAGAAAACAGGAAGGAATGGAAAAGAGGAACCAGGCCATTAGAGAAGTCAAACTCCTCACAGAGTTGAGATTCTGACACTCAGTCTGAGCTGACCTCTACAATAAAGCCTCCATTTCCTGTCTTGTGCTGTGATTCCTATTCCCCACAACCTGAAGAGCTGCCTCTTAGCCTACCTGAAACTTTAACACCACACTCAAGTCGCCCCCATGGACAGAAGCATTCTTAAACACAAAGGCACCTGTATACGCCCTAGACTGTCCCACCACATGGGAACAGTGTCTTCACCCTGCTCAATCTCTGGAACCTAAGTCAGCACTATCTTACACGTGGATACACCCCTTACCCTGCCTGAACTCTAACAGCCCCGTTCTTACACACCCCATAAAAGATTTCCTCGTTCTCTTGAAAATCACTGAGTTCCCACCTTGTGTTTTCCACTCCCACATGTACCTTACCTAGACCACAGAATCAATGCCAGGTTTACACTCTGTGAGGAAGATCTCCTCAGTCTGCAGAGTCCTTGGATCCCAACCTGACTTGGAGCTAACACTGTTCACTAGGGCCCATACTCACCTCCTTCAAGTGCTGAAGTCTCACACCAGGCTGCTGCTCGTGGACTCACCCCCCATTCAAGACACATTTCCCCTCACTGCTCAGGCTCCAGTTCTGCTGTCAAGCTAGCCCTCTGCACAGACAGATCATTGCCTCCCCACACCCCACCCTACCATGGACACCTACCCCGCCTTTTCCTGTATAATACTTTAATCAAAATTGTATTACTTAATAAGGAAAATGGAAAATAGTATTTTTAAAGTATAAAAGAAGAACAAGAGAATTAGTAGTTCTCCATATGTGGTTCAAGGATCCAATGACTCATGCATACACATCCTCCCAAATGTAACCACTTATCCCAGGAGATC
>CABHPH010145279.1:0-24712 GCA_902168325.1 Peromyscus nudipes | reverse complement strand
GGAGTCCAATTGGCGAGAAAGAGGAGGGTTTATATGAGCGAGAATTGTTGAGACCAAAGTTGGATAAAGCACAGGGACAAATAGCCAAACGAATGGAAACACATGAACTATGAACCAATGGCTGAGGGGCCCCCCCAACTGGATCAGGCCCTCTGAATAGGTGAGACAGTTGATTGGCTTGATCTGTTTGGGAGGCATCCAGGCAGTGGGACCTGGTCCTGTGCTCAGTGCATGATTTGGCTGTTTGAAACCTGGGGCTTATTCGGGGACGCTTGGCTTAGCCTGGGAGGAGGGGACTGGACCTGCTTGAACTGAGTCTACCAGGTTGATCTCAATCCTTGGGGGAGTCTTTGTCCTGGAGGAGATGGGAATGGGGGGTGGGCTGGAGGGAAGGGGAGAGGTGCAGGAAGGGGGAGAACAAGGGAATCCGCGGTGGATATGTAGAATTAAATTATATTGTAAAATAAAATTAAAAGAAGTGTTTTCTAAGCAACTTTGGTTCAATTGTTACATTAGATTTTTTCTTTTCTTTTTTTTAGATTTATTTATTTATTATGTATATAGAAGAGTGTACCAGATCTCATTACAGATGGCTGTGAGTCACCATGTGGTTGCTGGGAATTGAACTCAGGACTTCTGGAAGTGCAGCCAGTGCTCTTAACCTCTGAGCCATCTCTCCAGCCCGTTACATTAGATTTTTAATGCAAATTTTATCATCCTGTAGTCATCCTGTAGTAATAAAAGCAGCAAACTGAGTGATTTGTAAATGTTACATAAAATTTTTGATAGAAGGTTTCTTTTTTAATTTCACTAAATTCTTAACAAATTCTGGCAATGAGAACTTTTTGTTCAAAGAACTATGTCATTATAAAAGAAGTGCTAACCCTTTCCTTATTATAGTTTAATGTTTTTGGTGAGAATTGAAGTGCTCAAGGACATTTCATTAAGTTATCAAATTGAGAATAAGTCTTCCTCAAGACCCAGCTATACCACTCTTGGGCATATACCCAAGGAATGCTCAATCACACCACAAGGACACATGCTCTACGATGTTCATATTGGCATTATTTGTAATAGCAAGAACCTGGAAGCAACCTAGATGCCCCTCAACTGAACAATGGATAAAGAAAATATGGTACATATACACAATGGAATACTACTCAGCAGCAGAAAACAATGATAAAATGAAATTTGCAGGCAAATGGATGGAACTAGAAAATATCATCCTGAGCGAGGTAACCCAGACTCAGAAGGACAAACATAGTATGTACTCACTCATAAGTGGATACTAGTTGTGAGGGAAGGGATGGCCAGACTGCAACCCACAGCTCCAGAGAGGCTAGCTAACAGGGAAAGACCCTAGGAGGGACACATGGATGACCCTGCGAAGGAGAAGTGGATGAGATCTACATGAGTGGACTGGGTGTGTCAGGGGTGGCAGAGGGCGAGGAGTGGGGGATGAGAACATAGGGAAATGGGAGGGTCAAGCTGGAACAGGGACAGAGTGGGAGGGCAGGGAGGGAGATACCACGATAGATGAGGACATCATGGGAATAGGAAGAGGCAGGGTGCTGGGGAGGCTCTCAGGAATCCACAAGGATGACCCCACCTTGGAGTGCTAGCAGTGGTCTAGAGGGTGCCTGGAATGGTCTACTCTGGTGACCAGTCTAGTGAATACCCTAACCGTCATCATAGAGTCTTTGCCCAGTGACTGATGGAGGCAGATACAGAGATCCACGGCCAGGCACCAGGCTGAGCTCCGGGAATCCAATTGATGAGAGAGAGATTCTGCAGGCGGGGGACTTTGAGATCATGATGGGAGGACGTGCAGAGATGACCGGCCACACTAGTGGAAACCCATGAACTGTGAACTGGTGGCTGTGGAGCCCCCATGGGACTGGACTAGGCCCTCTGAATATGGAAGACGGTTGTTTGGCTCGAACTGTTTGGGGGGGCGCCCAGGTAGGGGGATCGGGATCCATCCCTGGTGCATGGGCAGGCTTTTGGGAGCCCGGTGCCTGTGGTGTGCAGCCTTGGTGCAGTGGGGAGGGGCTTGGACCTGCCTAGGCTCAGTGTGCCATGGCAGACCTTGATTTGGGGGACGTGGGGATGTGGGGTGGCTTGGGAGCAGGGCTGTGGGATGGGAGGAGGCAGGAGGTGGGATCTGTGGGTGGTATGTAGAGTAAGTAGAAATTTTCTTAATAAAGAAAAATTAAAAAATTTAAAAGTTATCAAAGTTTTAATGGGAATTTCTTTTTAAATTCTTTTAATTTAATGGATTCTTTGTGGATTTCACATCATGCATCCTGATCCCACTTATCTCCCTGTCTCCTCACATCGGCCATCTGCCCTTGCAACCTCCCTGCTTCAAAATTATCATATTGAAGTGACACACAGCAACTAAACAGGCAAAAAAGAGTCCCAAGAGGAGGCAATAGAGTTTGACACTCACTCATTATCACACTAAGGAGTCCCATAAAAATATTAAGCTAAAAGCTGTAACATATATACAGAGGACCTGGTGCAGACCCATGTAGGCCCTGTGCTTGCTGCTTAAGTCTCTGTGAGCTCATATGCACCTTGCTTATTTATTTTAGAGGGCTTTTTTTTTTTTTTGGTTTTTCGAGACAGGGTTTCTCTGTGTAGCTTTGTGCCTTTCCTGGAGCTCACTTGGTAGCCCAGGCTGGCCTCGAACTCACAGAGATCCACCTGCCTCTGCCTCCCGAGTGCTGGGATTAAAGGCGTAGAGGGCTTTTTTAGATGGTGTCCTCCATCCCCTCTGGCTCTTACACTCTTTCTGCCTCCTCTTTCCTGGAATTTTTTGAGCTCTGAGGAGAAGGATTTGATGGAAACCTTCCATTTAGACTAGACACTCTCTGCATAATGTCTGACCAGGAGATGACTTTCTAAACCACAGGCACTAAGATCAACAATTAATAAATGAGACCTCATGAAACTGAAAAGCTCTGTAAGTCAAAAGACACCATCATTCAGACAAAGCAGCAGCCTACAGAATGGGAAAAGGTTTTAACCAATTCCACATATAATAGAGGGTTAATATCCAAAATATATAAAGAACTCAAGAAAATAGATATCAAAAAGCCCAAGTAATCCATTTAAAAATGGGGTATAGAATTTTTAATAGAGGAACGTCAAATAGCTGAGAAATATTTAAAGAAATGTCACCATGGTTAAAGGTGTATGCCACCACACCAGGCAAGATTCCTATTTATTAATGTTAGAACAAAATGAAGAAAGTGAACATGTTGATAGTTTCATTACTGGCCCAGCTGATAACCACTTCTCCTCCTCTTAAAAAACAAACAAACAAAAAACAAACAAACAAAACAAACTAAAAGCAAAAACAAAAACAAATAAACCTAAGGACATACTGTTTTAAAGGTTAGAGGAAACTATTTCAAACATTTGTCTCCTTAAAAAGTTCCTTGTTGTGTCAGCGCAAAATCACAGTATACTAATATATTCATATATGTAATGCAAGGTTAGTCTTCTGAGACTGTGGGAGGAGGCTGGGTGTTAGTCTTGAATGCATGTTTCTTACCTGTGCTGAAAGGCTGACTTTGTCTCTGGTAGTAGTTTCTGTTATACTCGACCCTAACTCTGTGGCCTCTCTGCTGGGTATCAGTGAATGGTTGACCTCTCCCCGCCTCTCCCTCCCTCCTGTTCGTTTTTCTTTCTCCCTGTGTGTCTCATGTAGCTGAGGCTGGTCTCAAACTTGGTATGTAGCCAAACTCCTGATCCTCCTGCTTCTACCTCCCACATACTGGGGCTGTAGGTGTGCCCTACACTCTGCAGGCGCATTTGTTGTTCTTAGTGGTGTGCTGGTTTTGTGTAAAGTCTGTCAGAATTTGGAAGGTTCAAGAATTTGGAGGGCACCTTGAGTTCAAAGCCAGCCCAGTCTAAATAATGAGACCCTATATTAAAAACAAACAAACAAAATAAACAAGAATCCTGAACAAATGAGGATTTATCTTTTAATTTTTTTTTGAGATAGCTCTACATAGCTCTTGCTGCCCTAGAATTTACTATGTAGATCATGCTGGCCTGGAACTTAGAGAAACCCAGGCTTGCCTCTGCCTCCTGAGTGTTGGCACTAAAGGCATGTGCCACCATGCCCAGCCATATCAGGGAAATTCATTTAGAAACTGTTCTGTTTTGTTAACAAACAAACACAGACTGAAAACAAGAAAAAGGAGCAGGAGTCCCCAATGAACCCTTAGGAGATGGCAGATAGGTACTGACTGTAACCTCGACATAGACCTTTTGGAATACTTAAGTCTCCTGAGTAGTTTTTGTTTTTAAGAATACTTACTTTATATGTATGTCTGTGTTTCTGGGTATATGTATATGTATCACATGTGTGTGCAGTAATAGCCCATGGAGGTCAGAAGGTATTAAATATTCTGAAACTGGAGTTCTGGCTGGCTGTGAGCTGTTAGTTGTGCTCTAAGAATGGAACCTCTGAAAGAGCAATGACAGCTTTTACTGCTAAGCCATCTGTCCAGCCCCTCCTGACTGAACAGGGAGGCTCTCTCTCTATCAGTATAAAAACATTTTAAGTTTGTTTTTGTTTTTGAAGGGCTTTTTGCATGTTTGTGTGCATTGTGTGTGTGGAAATGCATTCATACATGTGGGTGGAAGGCAGAAGTTGAGATTGTATAACTTTATTGCTGTCTACTTTTTATTGAGTCAGGGACTCTCACTTAACCCAGAGTATGCTGATTCACCTACTCCAAGAACCCAATACACTCTGGGGATCTCATTTCTACCTTCCATCACTGGGATGACAGGTGGGCTACCATGCGCTCTTGGCAGTTACATGGGTAGTGGGGACCCAAATTCTGATCCTGACACTTCTGTGGCAAACATTTTACTTGCTGAGTGATCTCCCAAGTCCCAAATTGTTTTTTAATTACTCATTTGAAAGTAAAAAAACCTTTATTTGTGAAACAGGTTTTCTTTTTTTAGTTTTTTGAGACAGGGTTTCTCTGTGTAGCCCTGGCTGGCCTCGAACTCAGAGACTCACCTGCCACCACCTCTGCGTGTTAGGATTAAAGGCATGCCCAATGTGAAACATATTATCATTGTGTAAGCTGAGAGCTTAGTGTAAACAAGAATGAGATGCTTTCTGTACTTTCTGATGTTATAGTTTGAAATAATGTGGTTTAGGCTTATTTTGGACTATGTTCTTTTAGGGAAAACATGATGATGGCCTGGAATAAGCCGAATGAATGAGAGATGGCTTTATTTAATTTGTTTCTTTCTTCAAGTATCTTCCAAAAATGTCTTCTCACCTTAAGCTGTTAGTTCTGTTGCCCACCCCTCACCCCCACCCCAGGACAGTCTTCTGTAGCGCAGAGGGCCTTGAACTCAGTCTATAGCCAAGGATGACCTTAAGCTGTCAGACTACCTTCCATTTACTGAGATTATAGTCTTGGCCCACCACACCTCATTTTAGGTTTGCAGAGGCTGATTTGTGTTGTAATCTTGTCTGTATCCCTATTGCCGTCATACTGGGAATGGTAGTAGTAATAGTGGCAGTAGAGCCTCATATCAGTTATGTGTGCTGGAGGGGGTAAGTTCATGTGGGTGTATGTACACGTGTTTGTAGGCACATGTGTGTGCTTGTGTATGGAGGCCAGAGGTTGACTTCAGCTTTCTTTCATGATTGCGCCTGTGACCCTGGTTGTTCTGTGTATAGACTGGGCTGGTCTCAAACCTAGAGAGCTGCCTGCCTCTGCCTCCTGAGTGCTGAAATTAAAGGTGTATGCCCTCATGCTCAGCTTCGCCACATAATTTTTTGAGACAAAGTTCTCCACTGAACCTGGAGCTCACTGATTTTACTAAATTGACTATCCAGTGAGCTCTAGGACTTCATCTGTCTGTGCCGCTGCTGGTGCTGGGGTTTGGGAGTGTCCCACTATGCCTAGCTTTTAGTGCTTCCTGGGGTTTCAAACTCGGGCCCTTACCCACTGAACTGTTCTCCAGGATCACTCTTTGAGCTCTTTTGTACTTGAAGATAAAGATTATTTTAATTTTTATTTATGTGTATAGTGTGTGTCTCTGTGTGTATGCTGCATGTATGTGGAGCCTGTGGAGGACAGAGGAATTGGATCTCTAGGGCTGGAGGTCCACACAGTTGTGAGCCACCCAGTATGGATACTGGGACCTGAACTTGGGGTTCAGGAAGAGCAGCAAGCACTATTAACTGCTGAGTGCCTTTCTAATCATCTTCTGTACTTTTAAACTCTTGATGACTGATTTGTGTCTTGATGACAGACACATTGTGCCTTTTCGGTGCACTTTAATTTTTTTTCTTCTTTTTTTGTCCTCCCATTTAATTCCAGTTTGAATATCAGCTCTCTTGAATTCCTTTCTATTCATTCTACTTTTTTGTTTTTGTCTTTCTTTCTTTCTTTCTTTCTTTCTTTCTTTCTTTCTTTCTTTCTCTTTCTTTCTTTCTTTCTTTCTTTCTTTCTTTCTCTCTCTCTCTCTGTCTTTCTTTCTTTCTTTCTTTCTTTCTTTCTTTCTTTCTTCTTTCTTTTTAAAGATTTATTTATTTACTATGTATACAATGTTCTTCTTTTATGCCAGAAGAGGGCACTAGACCCCATTATAGATGGCTGTGAGGCACCATGTGGTTGCTGGGAATTGAACTCAGAACCTCTGGAAGAGCAGCCAGTGCTCTTAACCTCTGAGTCTGCCCTGTTTTTGTTTTTCAAGACAAGGTTTCTCTATGTAACAGCTTTGGCTGTCCTGGAACTTACTCTGTAGACTAGGTTGGCCTAGAACTCACAGAGATCTTCCTGTCTGACTTTCCAGTGCTTGGATTAAAGGCATGGGCCACTACCACCCGGCTCATTCTACCTTTGTTGCTCTGGTCTTAGAAGTTTGTTTAGCAGTTTTACATACAACTTTTACTACTGTAATTAAAGGGTTATTATAGTCTCTGGATGAAAAAAAAAAAAGAATGTCACCATCCTTAGCCATCAGGATTCCTTTTCATGGAGTGGGCCTCAAGTTAAATCAGACTTGGTTGGCTACACCTACAGGTTCTATGGTACCATTTTCCTGTCTACTTTTAAGGCAGGACACTGTAAGTAAAAGGTTTTGTGGCTTGGTTGGTGTTCTCCTTTCTCTCTTTTGGTAGCCTTTATAGTACCTTCCAGCACCAGAGATTAGAACATAGGGGTGAAGGTTCCCTGTAGGCACCAGCTCAACTTCCCCATGTTCAATGAGTTGTGTGGATGTTGTACTTACCAATGGAGACCTACTGTCCATTTGCAGAGAGCAATCCTTTGTCTTAGCATCAGCTTGGATTGTTTGGGGATTTCTATGGGACCCCATTGGCCAAAAACTCAATTGAATATAATCCAGTTCCTCCACTGGAAGTCTTGCCTGGCTACAAGAGATGGCCTGTAGACACTCCATAGCCCCCATTACTATTAGTCCTCATTAGGATCACTTTAATAGATTCCAGGTTTCCATTGCAGTAGGTTTCCACACAATATACCAAATGCCCCACAATTCCTGCCTTCTATCCTTGCACTTTCTCTTTCCATTACATCAACCCATCTGCCTGATCCCTCCAGCTTCTGTCCCCACCTGCCCCTAGCTCACCCCTAAAATCTATTCTATTCCTCTTCTTGAGAGATCCATGTGTTCCCCTAGAGCCTCCCTCTTTACCTAACCTCTCTGTGTCTACAGATTGTAGCGTTATTATCATTCACTTAACGTTAATATTGACTTATAAGAGAATACATACCATATTTGTCATTCTTGGCCTGGGTTAGTTACCTCACCCGGGGTGACTTTTTTCTAGTTTTATCCATTTGCCTGCAAATTTCATGATGCCATTTTTTTAAACAACTGAGTAATACTTCATTGTGTAAATGTACCACATTTTGTATATCCATTCTGTTGTAGAGGGACATCTTGTTTCCACTTCCTGGATGTTATGAAAACCCACAATGAATATGACTGATCAAGTGTCCTTGTGGTAGGATGGAGAATCCTTTGGGTATACCCAAAAGTAGTATATCTGATACATGAGGTAAATTGATTCCCAGCTTTATGAGTAACCAGTATATTGATTTCCATAGTGGCTGTACAAGTTTGCACAGGAAGAGGATGATGCCAGGGGTCAGCTACCTAGCTAAACAGCCAGCCATGAAGTAAGAAGTAAAGAAAGTTATATAGAATAGAGAAAGATAAAAACCCAGAGGCAAAAGGTAGACAGGATAACTTAAGAAAAGCTAGCTAGAAATAAGCCAAGCTAAGGCTGGGCATTCAGAAGAAAGAATAAGCCTCCTTGTGATTTATTTGGGAGCTGTGCGGTACGTTCCCCAAATAGCTAAAAGATCAAAGAGCCAAAGTGCCAAAACAACAGGACCAACTCTGTTTCATTGATTCTTTGTATTGTTCTCTCTGTTTCTATTTTATTGATTTGTGTTCTGAGTTTGATTATTTCCTGTGGTCTGCTCTTCTTGGGTGTGCTTACTTCTTTTTGTTCTAGAGCTTCCAGGTATGATGTTGCTAGTATAATATCTCTCCAATTTCTTTATGAAAGCACTTAGTGCAATGAACTTTCCTCCTAGTACTGCTTTCATTGTGTCCTGTTAGTTTGGTATGTTTTGTATTCATTTTCATTGAATTCTAGGAAGTATTTAATTTCTTTATTTCTGTCTTGACCTAGTTTTCATTCAGTAGAGAGTTGTCTAGTTTCCATGAATTTGGAAGTTTTCTGTTATTGCTGAAATTCAGCTTTAATTTCTTATATGTGCTGAGGCTTGCTCTGTGGCTGAGTATGTGGTCAATTTTGAAGAAAGTTCCATGAGATGCTGAGTAAAAGGTATATTCTTTTGTGTTTGGGGGAAATATTTCCTAAGATATCCATTAGATTCATTTGGTTTATAATGTCTTTAGCTCCAATATTTCACATAGCCACTGGTAAGTTAACTATGTACCAGTGGAAGGCTATACAGGTAGCACAAATTGGACTTGATGAGGTGTTTTTTGTTTGTTTGTTTTTTTCCATAAAATGAGATTTATTGCCAAATTTCAAGAAAGATGGTTCATAAGCAGAAGATGCTGGATGCCTCCTTCCATGGTGACAGGAAGGCAGCCCTGTGGGGTCCCCATCCCCAACCCACGGCTCCAGCATGAGAACCAATGGCATTTGGTCGTTAAGATGGTAGCCCCAAGACTACTTGCCCAACTAGTCACTTGACAGCACAGACTGGGGCTCTAATTCCCGGAAGCAGGGGACTTGGCAGAAGTCCAGCAGCCCTTGCTGCAGCAGAGGATGATTGTTCCCAGGGGAAGACGGCAGGAGATCAGGACTGGACACCTGAGGACATTCTTGCTCTTGTACGGGAAACAGAGGGAAAAGCAGGCTGGCCTAGGAGCCCAAGGGGTGTTGTTTGAAGCTGAAAGTGGGGGGGGGGGGCTCACAAGCCAGACACTGCTGTTCACTCTGCCACTGTCTATTCCCCACAGCCAGAAAGTGACAGTTCAGGGATGAAGGCACCAACCTGCAGGGCGGGCAGGCCTTGGTGGGCACATCTGGCGGCCGGGAGCAGGGTGAGTGGAGAGGCCACTGGCTGCTGTGACCCTCCTTTCTCTTCCAGTAAACAAAAGTGCACATGCAGAATCCTCAGGGCAGAGCATATGTGAGGGCCCCTCCCCCAGTGCCCCCAGCCCAGACTCCAGCCTCAGTCCTGCTGGCCGCGGCAGTGGGCTGGAGTCTCCAGAGTAGCCCCCAGAGCCAGAGGCAATGGAGGAGGGAGGGTGAAGGGGAGGGAGAAGACACTCCTCTCATTAGGAAGCTAAGGCGGGGCCGCCCACCAGGGGCCTGATAGGTGGGTTTAGTCACAGACTCCAGGATGTGAAGGGAAGGGGGTGGGTGTCAGCGGTCCAATCATAGAGACCCAGATAAATCCCATTTGGGAGGCACAGAAGGCGGGGGTGGGGCAGAGGCCTCTAAAGGTTGATTAATGATAATTACATACAGGTTTTTCAGATGGTAACACAGGCCACTCTCGGGTTTTCATCTTCAGGAATGTGCAAAGATGGACAGAAGCTGGCCTGGGAGCCGAGACTGCTCCAGGAGGCCGGAGACCCTCTTCTCCCCTGAAAGCCTGATCATCTAATCACAGCTCTCCAAAGAGGAAAGGGCACTACAGAGAAGATCTGCAGTTTGCAGAAAGGGAAACGCCACAGAGCAAATGGCTCCTTCACCCAGACGCTTACCCACCATCTTTAGGCTCTAGCTAAGGGCCAGATTTCCCTCAGCTGACAGATGGATGACCCTACAGCCTGGACCCAAGGCCCCTATAGCTACCCATAACAAGAGGGTGTGGCTGGTTGGAAACTGCCTGCTGAACAGGAGATGGGCGCCTCAGGCAGCTCAGCTGTGCTCTACACAGAAGTCAGGAATGTAAACTTTTGGGGGTGAGAACGCAGATGACACCATCCCGGAAACTCCAAGCACAGTGCCAAAGCCCTGGGGCAGTTTGCAACAACCACACAGACCACAAGAGTTTGTGCCCCATCCCAAGCCCAGAGCCTGGAAGAGGCCAGAACAGGGAGCCAGACAGGTAGCCCTAGGTGAGACCTGGCACCACTAGCCAGGGTACGGTAGAAAGGACATCAGGAGCTTCAAGTCCTGGCCAAACTTGATGTCCCCAATGGTGCGTCTACAGCCTGAGCTGTAGCTCATTTCTTAGTGAGGCTGGGCAGTGACTCGGGGGTAGGTGAGTTTGTGCCTCGGGCTTGGCACCTAGGGTGCACTTCTCCTGTAGAGGGTCACCAGCTCCTTCCGTTTCTGCATGAGCCCAGGCGTTTCTTGGTTCAGCTCTCCCAAATCCCTCATTTCCTGCAGGACCTGGGTGGCCTGCCTCAGCTGCTCCACAGCCTGGCTGAGCAACGACTCCACACACACAGGCTGTGCTTCGCTGCCCAGCACCTGGTTCACCAACTGCTCCGTCTGTTTCGAGGCCACCTTCACTTCCAGCTGGGCCCGGTACAACTTTTCCTTGGGCAGCTGTGGATGCTGAGGTACGTCTCTGAGTAGGTCCCCGAGGGAAGAGGATCGAGGATGAAACTGTGATGGCAAGTCCTAGGAGGGTCGTGCTGGGGATGCTGCTGCATCCGCTGGGGCAGTTCCAGGGGTGCCCGTGGCCTCGGATGGTATGGCAGACTCAGGATTGTCATCCATGCCATTCACAGAGACCTGTGTTGGGCCTGGGGCAGTGGTCTCAGGGGCCTCAGAACTCTGGGATGGACCAGAAGCATCCACTCCACTTATGCAGGTCTTCATCTTCTCTGACAGGATCTTGGGAGGGGGTGCAGGGGGCTTTTTGGTCTCCCTGGGGGCAGCCTCTGGAGTTTCGTGTTTTTTGTTTTTAAGAAGCCACACCGTTGTCTTGTTGGTATTGAATGAGGGGTGGAGCTGGGAAGAATTGGAGAGGGGCTAAATATGATCAAAGGTATGTTGTGTGAAAATTTCAAAGAACTAAAATAAATCAATAAATAGAACAATTACAATTATATTTAAAAATAAGAATATAGGTAATTTGTTTTCTTTAATAAACTAGGATATTTTATTTTAGGTTATCTGAAGTCCACATAATTTGAATCTGAAAGAAGATAAGAATGAGTACTAGATGGCAAACCATAGCCATGTCCACCTTCTAAATATCTTTGACAGGAAGCTGAATTTCAATTAAGACTATTGTAAAAACTCCCTTGGTTCCAACAAAAACATTTCTGAGAAATATGAGTTTTGCTAATTCAGAATCTCAGCTTCATGGTTTCTATTGGTTTGTTTGTATTTATTTATTGCTACTCTTTCTCCAGTGTTGTACATAGCCTTTTGGAGATGAGGTTGCACCATTTTAAAAATACGTTTTCAGCTATAAAGTATTAGTGCTTACTCTACTTGTGCCACAACTGCTTTGTGCCAAGCATTTCTTATGTCCCATTTTTATCCCAGAAAATATTCAATGTGAATTGCCCTAATATTTCCATAAATCATTTTAATGCACATTGGTTTTATCCAACTACATTTTCACAACATACTATCTTTTCTCTGGGCCTCATCTGGTACTTGGAATCATTTATGTTTAGTATTTCCTTTAAAACAAAAGTTTTAACATTCTTTTCCAGAATGGAGAATAAAGCAATTGTTTCCTATTCCTATTTATAATAAAAGAAACTCACTCTTTGCCTAATATAATGCCTTCTACATTTGTAAATAGCATATTTGATTTGGGTCTTATCACATCATTCTAAAAGTAAAATCGATGTGTGACAATAATGTGGCCATAATTTGCATTTTAAGTGAAAGATAATCTGTGTCAGATCTGGAACATGCTATTTGACCATTCAGTTTAGGATGAATTGTTAGGAATTGATAATGATAATTATTAAAAATGTACTAAGTGCGTGTCTCTATACATATATACATGTACATATATACATATATGCTATTTAGGAGATTATATATATATATATATGTGTGTGTGTGTGTGTGTGTGTGTGTATGTGTGTGTGTGTGTGGGTGCATGTCCTAAATAGCATGTGCATAATTGCCTGATTATAACAAATAATCTTTGTGAAAATATACTTAATATAGACATACAGCTGAGTGCTTTTATAATGTCTTCTAAAAATATTTGATTACTATTCTTTATTAGCTTATCCTTTAGCATAATTTATTTGTTCATAAACTTTAATGATTGATTTGAAAGGAAAATGTTCAGAGACTACTTTCATAGCATCCAAACAGAAATATAACTACATATAAATCTCCTGAATTTAAGAATTTAACAGTAGCCAGAAAACATGTGAATGAAGCTTTAGTACTCTGAATTAGTGAAATGGAATGGCATGCATAGATATGTTTCATGATTCCTAATTTAGTAGTGAAAGAATTTTTAATTTCAATTGGTTTAAAATTAAGTATATGTGTGACTATCTCAATATTAATAGAATATTAAATTACATTTTATCCTCCTAGTTATAATTTTATTTCAACTTTCAAAACAAGTTCAGGGTAACAGTCATTAAAACACCTTGTATGCTTACCAGTTGAGTCCTCTGATTCACTGGGGGAAATTCAGTGACCTAATAAATGATTTTTGTCTCTTAAGTAAATACAAACTGGCTTGGGGCCATGAACACATTGGGTACTGTATAAACAAATTTTTTTTAAAAAAAATCCAGTGAATATTCAGTGGCTTAATGAAGAATTGTGTAAAATTTGATGGAGAAATTGGTATTTAAGTTAGCAGGCAGTTATGAAGATTCTATCAGTTACACACATTGCTTTGACATTTTATCAGTTCATATTTCCTAATGATATTAAATGGTAGAAATTGAACACATCACTCTTAATTCACCATGACAAATAAACATTAATATTTAACCCTTGTTCATAACTGGGAATTGTACAATTCATCAGTATGGTTAAAAATGCTGTTTTCTTGTGTCCTCCTTTGTAAATTGGAGACCAGCTAGATGAGTTGCTGTGCCAGTGGTGTGTGTGTGTGTGTGTGTGTGTGTGTGTGTGTGTGTGTGTGTGTGTAGGATCCTACCAGCAGGACTGCACAACTAGTAAATATTCATAGTATCATCTAAGGCTTTAATTGAAATTTTATGAGGAACATTTTAAAATCAGTATAGCAATTTTTTCTCAGAAATGAACATCAGGTAAGTAAATTCAACAGTATTTCTGGAGAATGTAATGCATACAATATATTGTAAGATAATGGAAACTAGTGGCGTGGTAATTTAACTTCGTAATTCAAAATATGCAGAAGCTTTGGGTCATTTAGTAGACTAGTGTTCTTACATAACCAGATGGAGGAGCAAAATGTTTTGAAAAGAACAAAAATCTGTATTTTCTATGATATGGAAAAAGAAATTGTATGGGTATTTACCTAATTTCTCAACAAAAATGTTTCTTTAGTCAATTTCAATCTTCTAGCTTTGATTTATCAGATAATACTGGAGAGACTAAAAAAGCTAGGAGCCTATCTACCAGATTATCCAGCTCTATCACTCCTGGGCATATTTCCAAGGAACTTCATGACCTACTACAATGATGTTTATCATTCATTTTCATTGCTCCACTATTCACAATAGTCAAGAAAGGGACAGCAACTTAGACTTCCATCAACTGATAAATAATGAAAATGTGGTACATTTACACAATGAAATATTATTTGGCCATAAATAAAATGAAATTTGCCACTAAATGAATGGAGCTGGATATAATGCTGATGAGTGAGATAACCTGGACTCAGAAAACCAAATGCTACATGTTCTCTCTCATATGTGGATTCTTGGTTTGAAAGTTTTGATAAGTGTGTTTAAATAGGTGGACCATAGAAGTCAGGAAATTAGTGGCCATAGGGGTATGGAAGTCTAAGGGAAGGGTAATTTAAAGAGGGAAAGGGAAATGGAACATTGAAGGATTAAACGGAATGAGGGTTGGGTGGGCATGGTAGACACACATATGGAGAGTGACAGCTAACACTATAGAAATGTATCTTTTTTGGGGGGGGTGTTGAGACAGGGTTTCTCTGTGTAGCTTTGGCATCTTTCAAGGAACTCATTCTGTAGCCCAGGCTGGCCTTGAACTCACAGAGATGCGCCTGCCTCCCCCTCCTGAGTGCTGGGATTAAAGGCATGCATCACCACTGCCTGGCTAGAAATGTATCTTTTTTTTTTAAGATTTATTTATTTATTATGTATACAGTGTTCTGCTTACATGCATGCTTGCGGGCCAGAAGACGGCACCAGATCTCATTAGGAGTGGTTGTGAGCCACCATGTGGTTGCTGGGAATTGAACTCAGGACCTCTGGAAGAACAGCCAGTGCTCTTAACCGCTGAGCCATCTCTTCAGCTCTAGAAATGTATCTTATATTAAATTATAATGTACTTTATTTTGGAAAAAATAGTTGATATTGGTGAATGTCTACATGTAAGTATATGCACCATATACATGCCTAGTGCACATGGAGGTTGGAAGATGATGGCATTGGACTCTCTGGAACTGGAGTTACAGGTGGTTGTTTATATTCTTTCAGCTGCATCATAAAGTTATAAATGCTTTTTCACTTGAAAAGTTTCCTCTGGATTCTCATTACATGTTCTTAATGATCATGTATTCACCCCTTTGAAATGAATGCACCTTTTCATTTAGCTCAATTTATTTTGTGGCCACCTTGTCAACATAAAAATTAGGTCATTTTACAATAAGTCCAATATTATTCTATTAGTTTAAAATCCATTCATTAAATAGAAACTTTTAATAATATCAGACTTAAACCTAGGTTGTTCTTCATAATACTATCTCTTGCTCTAATGAAAACATTTCTCATCTTCTTAGACTCATCTTTTGGTTCATGCTTATAGGCTGTTCCCTAACATGAAGCACAGCAGACCAAATTTCCACTTTGAACTTTCAGTTCTTTCTTTGTGTGATTTAAAAATAAATCTGAGAATGAGATCAGGTAGCTGATTTTTGTTCTTATCTGAATTTATCTCCTTGTGCTTGCTGTCTAACATTATGTATGTCTCAATGTCTGCTGTGTGACATCTTTACTGGAAAACTTTGAGACATCAGAATATTGAGGAGACTCTTTGATGGAAGTGTGCTCCCAGCTGTTCTCAAATAATACCAAATTAACTCTCCTCTCCATGAGAGTAACTTAATCCCTTGCTTCTTAAGGTAGGGGCCGAGTGGTGGCTAAAAAGGTTTTCTGCCTTTCCATGTCTTTTCATTAGTAAGATTTACTAATGTCCATTCTCAAAACAGGAATGGACTTAGCCTTCATTTATTCTGGAGAAGAGGAGTGGATGAGAAAGTGCAGATCAACAGAGAGAACACCAGGAGGAAGTGCAGATTATAAGAGAGAATACCAGAAAAAGACATAGTAGCTACGTATTTGTGCATAAAATTTTACTTAGCTGATATAACAGAAATACTTGAAACCTGAGTGATTTGGCATAAGAGACCTGATTAATTTGCAATGTTGTCAAAAGCACTCCATTAATCTCTGTGTTATAGGCTTCTTACACATACTCAAATCTGTGGTGTCCTTTTCAAGAGTTACTATCATTATAATACACTGTGAATTTTCTTACTACTTTGGAGATTAACAAAGCATCAACTTATGAATCTTTGCTATCTGTTACCTGACTGATAATGCCTGAACATTGACAAATGTGCACATACGAACACAGAAAAATGTAGACTAAGAGCCTGTGAAATGCCTCACTGGGGAAATATGCCCTTGCTAAGCCTGATCACCTGAGTTCAGTCCCCAGAACCACATAGCAGAAGCAGATAACTGCAACAAAATAGATACTTTCAAATTATATTAAAATAGAACTTATTAACAAATTAGTTAACTAACATTATTCAAATATAAAATGTCTACAAGGACTCTGTGCTCCTTCCTAGAACTTGAGTGTATACAGGAATTAAAAACTTTGTACTTATTTGCTTAATTATTTTGATAGTCTTTTCTCATATTTCACTTATAAAAGAAGTTTTGGCTTTTAAGCACCAAAATAAGGGTATTCACTGATATATACGTCCTGTATTTATTGTTAAACAAATAAAAAATGTCCTATTAAAACCCTACTGCAAATGGCAGTTTTCAAAATCTGTCTTTTATCATTGATGCCATAGACTAGATTTCCCATGTATCTATGTTTACCCATTTATTTGGAAATTGTTCTGATAACGTATCATATCTTCCTAGTGATGATGATCAGAAGTAAATTGTAATGCAAAAGTGACTTTTTGCATGAGACAGGGTATTGCTCTCAGAGGAGTTCTAAAGTAAGTGATGGAGCTTTCTGGCACACAGAAACAAAACAAACAAGACAAAACAAAACTAAAACAAAAAACCAAGACAAGGTTATTATAATTCATTAAATAGTTGAATCTTGGCAAAACTGTCAGCCCCTTCAAAGTCAGCTCTCAAAACGATGTGGAGGACTGAACAAGGGGTTAACAAAGTCCACAGGAAATATGTTTACAGTATTTGATAATCTTTTTCATCTAATTTTAATACTTCAGATTCAGGGTCCAATTTATTATAACATACAATATGAGAAACCCCAGGGAAAAATGAAGCAAGAAACAGAAGACTGGATAGTAGTATAGAAATGGATCTAGAAGAATTAATATCAGAGGTTCAGTCTCAGCCATTTCACGCACCAAGCTATTTGAGTATTAGGCTTTTCATTTGAAAGGAAATCTGGTAAGTTCTGACTTGTTTTGAATTTAAAATGTCACCTGTGTTGTGTTTTGAGTATTTGTCTAGTGACTCTCTTTTGAAAAACTGTGAAACCATTCAGAAGTGAGACCTGGCTGGCAGAAGCAGAGCCCTTTTTTAGGTTATAGTCTGGCAATGGTACTGGTATGGCTCTCAGCTTTCTGGTCAGACATAATGTGAACAGTAGCTGCTTCGTGTTCCTGCCACCATGGACAGAGTGATTCCACTATGCCTTCCTCACTCCAGTGGATAGAAATCCCTTGTTTCTGTCATATTCAGTCACACTGTTGAAAAAGTAGCTAATATAAGTGTTATCATATAAAATTACTTGTAAGAGGGCATTATGAAAGCCTCCGAGTGCTTGATATACTAGAAGTATTTAGTTAAGTGGAGGTATTACTATAATTATTCTAACCAGTGACTACCAGTCTATCTTATACAAATTTTAAAATAATCACAAATCCCACAGAACATGAAGTTCCATAAGAAATGGAACTTTGCCAGGCAGTGATGGCACATGCTTTTAATCCCAATACCTGGGAGGCAGAGGCAGGCGAGTCTCTTTGAGTTCCAGGTCAGCCTGGTCTACAAAGTGAGTTCTAGGATAACCAGAGCTGTTACACAGAGAAATCCTGCCTTGAAAAACAAACAAAAAAACCCCAAAGAAACAAACAATGCCCCTCCCACCCCAAAAAAGAAAAGGAACTTCATATGAAGTAAAACAAGTTAAGTAAACCCCAGTAATTTTCCCCTAAGGAGATTTTATTTTTTTAAAAATGGGAAGTAGGTTTATTTTCAGTGATGTAAAAATTCCTTCAGCTTTTGACAAGGACCAACTCCTCATGTTCATCTAAATCAGCAATAATCTCACTGCTTATATCTTTATTAAAAATTTAAGCATGTGTTAGTATATACAATTCAAATCATATTAAAGATAATCTATTTAAAATCTTTCCTAAATGGAATATTTTTTAACTTCACCAGCCCTGGGTAATGAATGCCAACCTGGTGGCTTCTGAGTCTCACTGTTAACTATCAAAAACATCTTTTAAGATTATTTGCAATTAAAACCTTAAGTTTATGATCAACATTCAACTGCACAGAGGTGGGGTCAGAGATGGATAATTTCTACTCTGCATGAAAACTGGGTCTATATCAAAATCACAAAGTAACTAGTAAAGAGTTTTTCATTAAACTTTTGGATGTCAGCTTTGAGGTGTATCATGTGCAGGTCTCACTACACATCAATTCTCTCCACCTCAAAATTTAACTTAAAGTTAACACTCTGAAGTTCATGCTTACCACAGCCAATTTTTCTCCTTCAGGACATTTATAATTAACAGGATCATAAGGATCACTTTACCTGCAAACTCTATCTTTCATTTGTCTTTAACCTATTAGAAGATATATTACCATAATGAAAACATTTATAAGGGAAGGGACTACATGTTGTTTAATGTAGCATCCTAGTAAAGTAAAATAATTACTGAAAAATAATAGATGCTCAAATAAGTTTTGGGTAATAAAAGAGACTGTAAAGATGAGGTAAATTTCTTGAATTTTATTACTCATGGCAACTATAACGTAAAGCAACTCCACATATACCATATAATTTTACTGAGAAATGGAATGTTACAAAGAAAACATCAGCACAACACTGTTTAAAAGGTAGAAGCTTAGCAAAAGTATGTTTTACTACTCCAGGTAATTATACAGATAGATGAGATTATTTCACAATTAGTTTTATTCCATGGCAAAGCTCTTATTACTAAATTTATGAATGGCATTAAGTGGAGATTTTTGAAGCTAAACAACAACGCTACTAAGTGCAACAATGTTCAAATAGAAAGGCCAAAAAGTGAAAGAAAAAAAATGGCACGGTACACATACAAATTAGAACTATGAAGATAATATTCTCCCTCCTTTCTGTATCAAACTAGGACCTATATTTTCTCCTCAACTCTACAAACTCTCTGCAAATTATACAGGAGTAATTTATCTCTGATTGTACTAGATATGAGGGAAGCTGCTGCCCATGGCGCTAGAACTTGCACCAGAACTAGATCTCGGGCCAGCACTGTTTAAAATCATGGTAAGGGTTCTCTCTTCTTCTTCTATCAGAGCCTCTTCATACTGAGACTGGAATGCAGTAGGGTGTGTCCTATGAACCTTGGCCACAAACTCTAACACTTTCATCTTACTAGTTTCAAATCGAGCCCGGGGACCCCACACATACTCATACTGTACAGGATCACTATTGGCTACTGGCTGGTACACCAGGTATTGCTCCTTCACAAACTCATCGGTTATCAGCTTCCTAGGGTCACCAAAGACAAAATGATTCATCCCAGCATAGATCCCCATTGGATTCAACACTTCCCAAATCTCGTCTTCAGTGGCACGGTTGCCTTTCATGAATACTACCCCGAGGATGAGTATCAGGAAACCAGTCTTAGGAAAGCTATACTGATCACTACGCATCCCATCATAGGTGAGACCTAGTTTGATATAGAGAGCATAGCAGTGGTTGACAGGGTCTACTTCCTTTACATCCAAACCAAAGACCATTTCCATGCGTTCAGCAGCTCTCATGAGGATTTCATGGAAACGATATTCATCTTCTCTTACAATGAGTCTCAATATATCAGTCATGCTCATTATCTCTCTCATCTGATACTTGTACAGCATGTAATTCACCAAGAAATCAACTTTACTATCAACACTCATCATAGGTACATTCATGGTGTTTTGTTGAAATGGTGGATAGATTGGATAACCCTGCACTTGTTGGTTGCTAAGATCCTCACCTGATTTTCTTGAAGAGGCACAGGGACTCTGAAGACCCCCAGAAGTACTGGGTGTCTCATCTGCAGGATCATTCTGGTAGCTAGCCATCAGAGAATGAGAGGAGGTACATGGCTCCTCCACATTCCCAGAGACCTGTGTAATCTTTAGGCCCTGAGTCTCCTTACAGGTCTGAGACTTCAGACTACTAGCCATAAGATGAGAGGAGGAACATGGTTCCTCCCTATCATTGGAGACGGCTGCAACCTGTAGGCCCTGGGTCTCCTTATAGGTTTGGCCCTTCAGACTACTAGCCATAAGATGAGAGGAGGTACATGGCTCCTCCACATCGCTGGAGACTGCTGCAACCTGTAGGCCCTGGGTCTCCTCACAGGTCTGGCCTTGGTCAGCTGCACATTCTGGATTCTTTTGACGTTGAGACATGGTGACTCTGGTGATGAGAAGTAGCTAAGCGTATGGACAGGAAGGCAGCAATGAGGAATCACTGTTTGAAAGAAAAAGGGAGGATGTAAGCAGCTAGTAAAATCAATTGTAGTAACTGTGATAAAAGCCACTTCCAATGGACTTCTGAAAATCATGTTGTTGTAGAAAAATCATTCTGTACACTGTAAATATGTATTGTTCTCATTGGTAATAAAAAGCTGACTGGCAAGTAGCTAGACAGGAAGTATAGGTGGGACAGCTAGACACAGAGGAGTCTGGGAACAAGAAAGGCAGAGTCAAAGGAGTCACCAGCCACAGAGGGAGCAGTAGATGAATGAGCCATGCTAATAAAGGTACCACTATGTGGCAGGGTGTAAATAAGGAATATGGGTTAACTTGAAATATAAGAGCTAGTTAGTAATAAGTCTGAGCTATTGGCAGAGCACTAACAATTAACATAAGCCTCTGTATGGTAATTTGGAAATGGCTGCTGCAGCAGGAAAACTCCGTCTACATATGGTACCCAAATGTTCAGCAAAAATTTCCACATAAAACCTGAGAAAGCTTTAAAAAAGAAAAGGATTCTAAACACACAGAGGAACAAAAAGTGCGGCTTTTTGGTAACTGTCTTTTCTCGGGTAGGCTGTTTGCTAGTTGCAAGCAGAGGCAAGGCTCCTTTAAGAGACAGCTTCCTGTCTCAGTGCTAATGGCAATAAATGGCATGGCTCTTTTGAGAGGCCCTGCTACCAAACTTTTGGATGGGGTTTGTGGCATGCTGCTCAGACCCAGATGCTCCCCAGAGTTGGGGCTGTGAACGTGGCTCTCGCCAGTGCCTCCACCATAAAGCTGGTCTCTCAGGGAACCAGGTGGGGCATAGCCAGCCACCAGGGCAGTGGCAAAGGTCCTAGTCATGTCACTTAACAGTTTAAAGACTCATGTGGTCAGAAAAAGTTATATTCAGTAAAGACAGATTCAGATGAAAAAGAAAAACCTCTAAATGAGTTACAATGTGTTTAAAAATATACATAGGCTTAGGGGAGAAAAGAGAAGGTATAGACAGTCATAAAAAAGAAACATAGTTTTAAAATAATAAAGTCTTTAAAGGGAGTAAAGTAATAAAAAAAGCCACATAAAAATGGAAAATACACAGAGAGTCTAGATCCTGTATGTTATTGTGTTGTCTTTGAATTTTTTTGGCTGCTAAAAGACATTGGATTATGGAAAGTGCTGGTTTAAACCAACCTATATATTTTAAAAGGATCTTGACTTCAAAATTTAAGTCAAAAGACAAGTTACTTTGGGAGAGAGGTTATGATTTTGTTTTGACAGGAAATGAGAAGCTATGGATTCATTCCAGGTTAAGGAAAATCAGGTTTGATTGAGAAAGGCCCCTGAAAATCCTGGCTACAAACATAAAAAAATAAATCTAAAAGAACTACAAGACAAGACACGTGATATATATTTTACCTGCTCAAACACAAAACAACAAAAAATCATCTTTGGCTGATTTATGTACAATATACAGTCCATACTTGTACTAATGCAGATATGTACGTTACCTTTAAATGTTTATGTATTTTCAGAGCAGTGGGACCAGACAACAATGAAAATGGATGGCCCAGTTGATCCAGCATCCAAAACAGCTTCAAGGCTGCTCTACTGAGATGATTCAGCCTCACAGAATACTACAGTCAAGACTTAACAATTTTTTCAGGGTCTTAAATTTTCTCAGGGTCCCCCAAAGATTACCAGTGCCCCTAATTAGCAGAAAGTAGTCTAGAAAACTATGCCCACATTTCTCCAAAATGGGTTATGGATATTTATTATCATTTAAGGAGGGTTGGTTACAAGTTGTTATGGATAATGGTCAGGAAAAAAAAGCTAAACAAAGGAGATTAGATTCAAGGATCTTTTCCTGAAAAGAAAAAGGGGGGCTCTAGAAATGATAGGGGAAATGGGTAGATTAATCAAAAAAAATTAATGTTAAATATTTTACATTGGTATGAATTTTGGTTTATTGATACAAATTCAAAGTTATTTCTGTTATACTGTACACATGTTTCTACTCTTGTTTGGGGTATTGTGCTTATGCAGCTCATTTAAAAATTTAATGTATAATTAAGAAATACAGATTAATAGTCATTTATAATATTCAAACTTAGTCATGTTAGATATGTTTTCAAGGCCACATACCAGATATACTTAGGTAGATAGATGGTCTTCAAACACTTCAAAGATCTAAGGAATATGGCATTTTAATATGTTTAATAACCTAAGGCTTTTCATGACAGTGAGACACACCTGTCCTGGCAGCATCAATTACTTTAAAGAGGATGATGGGCACTGAACAAACTCCATATGGAGTTTATTTTCTTTATGGCAAAAGCTAGCCATATGAGCAAAGAAACTGCCCTTGCCTCAATTGCTGACAGTTACTGTTCAAACTGGACCAGCAAGATGCAAAAGAAAGTGACTACCAAACTTTGCCAAGGTAGGACAGTTCTTCAAAATTTCCTGCTTCTGAAAAAAAGTCTGCCAGATATACTAGGTCTGTGGGCCAAAGATGGATGCCACAACCCTACAGAAGAACTTTGGGTGACTGTCCAGACAGCAAGATATCCCTGTCATTAGTAACATTTCACCTTCTGGGGTATTTGATGGAGTTGAAGAGTAGATAGTCATAGTTAAAGTTTTCCTTAGTTAGGATAGAAAGTAAATTAGGTACAAAACTTTAGACTCACCAAGACAGGATAGATAATTGAGTATTTTTTCTAATTTTGTCAAATACAAATGGACTGGATATTGTAACTGTAATTATAAATAACTGTTTTTGTTGTATATAATTTTACTATGTTAAAGTTAAAACCTTCTTTTTAATTAGACAAAAAGGGGGAAATCCTATGGAATATTCTTTCTGTATACTGTAAATATGTATTGCTCTCATTGATAATAAAAAACTGACTGGCTGGTAGCTAGACAGGAAGTATAGGTGGGATAGCCAGACAGAGGAGGCTGGGAACAAGAAGGGCAGAGTCAGGGGAGTTGCCAGCCAGATGCAGAGGGAGCACAGGAGATGAATATTAGCCATACTAATGAAGGTACTGACATGTGGCAGAGCGTAAATAAGGTATATAGGTTAACTTAAAATATAAGAGCTAGTTAGTAATAAGTCTGAGCTATTGGGAGAGCATTTATAATTAATATAAGCCTCTGTGTGGTAATTTGGAAGCAGCTGCTGGGACAGGAATACTCTGCTTACATCATGTGATAAAGGTTCACAGGAAAAAACTGGTAGAGGAAAATAAGAGACCCTGAGTGCTAGCCAACCCAACATGAAAGTTATCAGGGTTCATAGTAAACATTATTTGGCTCTGTAGTTCCCACTTATTTTCTAAATGAAATAAAGGTCTACAATCTCCACAAGTATGATCAACATGGAATCTGATGCCACATTCTGTGCCATAACAAAAACTACCCCCTCAAAGGTGGGTATGAAGTCCTACTTGTAGTTGAGGAATTATAGGCAACTAATAGCTACTGGTATTGAAGAGTCTGTTTTCTTTAAGGGTATATTGTACTCTGGTAGGTTGACCATAATCCCATGGATGGCCACATACCCTCAAAACTACATGGTGGCACAAACAGTACTTATTTGGTTAAAAATAAAAGAGTACACAAAGTTGGATAGGGAGGGAAGGGGGTTGGATCTGGGAGGAATTGGGGGGAAGGAGAATTTGATCAAAATTCAGTTAAATTTTCAAAAAAAATTAAAACCTGTTTCCTTAAGACAAAAATCATACCTTTTTGGAAATTTAAGAGTAAAATGGGAAGCTCCCCCTAATTTGGAAATTCTTTGGGTCAAAGGCAGAAACTAAACTCCACAGAATTTTTGTTTGGTATGGTTATCCCCTCAATAGTCAAGGAGCCTTACTTAGAACCAAATAGGTTTATCTCCTCCATTGGAAGCTTATCTATATCAGAAGATTACTACCACCTCTCTCAGAGGTACATGAAGTAAGCTGCTCATGTACTATCCTATTTGAATTATCTAAAGGAATGAACAGAGTATTAGGGCAGTTAATTTGTTATCATTTCTATACTTAACTATATGGGGCACTCATTGTTAACTTGATGTGTGTGTGTGTGTGTGTGTGTGTGTGTGTGT
>CABHPH010145278.1:6039-23121 GCA_902168325.1 Peromyscus nudipes | reverse complement strand
ATAGATAGATAGATAGATAGATAGATAGATAGATAGATAGATAGATAGATAGATAGATAGATAGATGATAGATAGATAGATGAGAGAGAGAGAGAGAGAGAGAGAGAGACTTTAATTTTACTGAATTTGATTATTCATAAGACATTTGCTAAGCACTGTGTGTCATACCCTGGGTTACAAAGAGTGAAGACATCATAGGGCTTGCTCTTTTTTTGTTTACTTGTTTTTTTGTTTTGTTTTTTTTGTTGTTGTTATTTTGAGACAGGGTCTCACTTTGTAGCTCTGGCTGGCCTGGAACTCACAATGTAGGCCAAACTGGCCTGTAATTTACAGAGATTTCCCTGCTTCTGCTTCCCAAGTTCTGGGATTAAAGGTACATGCCACTACTGTCCAGCACAGGACTGTTTGCACAGGGCTTGTTTACTGTCCAGTGGGAGAGAGAGAGCCATATATGAACAGTGTTAACTCATGTGGTAAGTATTGCCTCTAGTAGAGAAATACAGAATGTAAGCATGAATTGATTTTGTACTACAGATAGTGGAAAATAAGGAACAACTCAGATTGAGTCGAGAGAGTTGAGCCAGGTAAATATGAGTCAATGAAGCGTGACCCTAATTAGTCTTTATCAATAAAAAAATGGGGAGTCAAATATTGGGGTAAGAACCTGAAAGATTAGAGAACTGGAAGCAGCTGTCAGTTGCTTCCTACCTCTACAAATCCTCAGACCAAATGGGTCGTGAGATCCTGTCTCCACCTGCCTTACGTTCCTGTCTCCACCTTCCTAGTGCTAGGATTAAAGGCGTGCACTACCACTGCTTGGCTGTGTTTCTCTTTTAGACTTCCTTAATCTCATGTAGCCCAGGGTGGCCTTGAACTCCTGATCTTCCTGCTTCCTCCTCCCAAGTGCTGGGATTAAAGGTGTGTGCCACCACTGCCTGGCCTCTATGTTAACTAGTGGCTAGCTCTGCCCTCTGATCTCCAGGCAAGCTTTATTTGTCAGAACACAAACAAAATATCATACAAGTAAGCCAAGCCATACTAGTTTAAGAACTGTATGGTGTTCACACAATAAAATCATCTAGAAACACACTTCTCCAAATGTATCCCCATCATTAAGGGATAAGGGATTGTGAGTTCAAGACTACCTTGGGCCACATACTAAGTTTGAGGCCAGCCTGGGCTATGTAGTAAGACGCAATTTCAAAAAAAAAAAAGATATGTATGTATATATAAATAAGGAATTGTTTATATGATTCTAGAAACTTAGAAGCTCTGCTGTGTGATGCCTGCAGTCTGGAAACACAGGAAAGTTGGTAGTAATATAGTTCTGGAACTGGATAATAATTGTGAAAGTCCCAGTTCAAGGGCAGGAGAAGGCAGCAAGGCAAGTTAGACACACAAAGAATCCTCCTGTCCTTCACTATTTAATTTCTCCACCTTCAGGTCCTCAGTGGCTTAGAGGAGACCTAGTTATGTGAGAGGGTGGTCTGCTTTACTTAATCTACCAACTCAAATGTTAATCTTGTCCTAAAACACCCTCAGACATACCCAGAAGTAGTAGTCTGAGCATCATGTATCCCAGCCAAATAGCCATTACAAACACATAAAATTAACCATTACATAACTGTGCTTGCCTCATGCATTAAAAATATACTAAAAACAAACTTAGATATGCACATAGGATCTGACAGTAAATTTATAGAATTAATTTTATTTAAGAAAATCTTCAAGCCCAGTGTGGTGGCTCATGCCTTTAATCCCAGCACCTGGGAGGCAGAGGCAGGCTGATTTCTGTGAGTTCAAGGCCAGCCTGATATGCAGAGCAAGTTCCAGGACAGCCAGGGCTGCTCAGAGAAACCCTGTCTTGAAAAACAAACAAACAAAAAAAGATCTTCAGTTAGCCAGTAGCTTTTGCATCATTCCTTTGACTAGTTTACCTCAGTGTTCCTGGTGTTTTATTTAGTCCTTTACTTGGCAGATACAAGTCCGTTTCTCATTTAGTGTATTAGAGCACGTACAAGCTTCCCTCCCTCCCTCTCTCCGTGCGTGCGTGCGTGCGTGCGTGCGTGTTGCGCACTGCAGGTAATCAAACCTAGGGCCTTATGAATTCAAGGCAAACTGCCCTGCCACTGATCTACCACTGGCATCAGTTTCCTGAAGACAGCAGAGCCCTTGACCAGTGGTCCTCCTTCTGTATTCTCTTTGGTTTCCAGAACTGGAGTTTTTGCACCTTTTCTTTCTAAACACATAATTTTCATATTAGAAAATGTAACATCTATAATGTCAGGAAATTTCTTCTGGCACCTACTTTATGTTTAAATATGGCATTTACTAAATAATCTCTGAAAATCTTACCTGTTCTGAAAATGCCACGATTATAATGTTCTTAGTTTGTTTTTTATTAGTTCTACCTGTCAATCGTGTACAAGGCTAACTTAGGCCCCTAAGAAATTTCACAGGTCTGGAGAGAGAGCTCAGCAGTTAAGAGTGCTTGCTGCCTTTCCCAGAGGACCCAAGTTCAACCACCTGACACTCCAGCACCAGGGAATCTACCTTCTTCTGGCTTCAGTGATGCTAGCTCTCATGTGCTTATACACGCATACATACATATTTAAAGGTAGAATAAATCTTTAAGAAAATTAAAAATCAACATCTCTAAGAAGTTATAGAGGCATCTCAGTTGGACTACTCTAACTTCATGGATATTGTGGTATTCTTTCAGAGAAAGGAAGTCACATTTGAGGAAGTTTTGTCTTTAACAATAAATTTCAGTATATTGCACTAAGAGATCCACTGTTTTTTTTTTTTTAATTTATTTATTTATTACACATACAGTGTTCTGCCTACCTGTATCCCTGCAGGCCAGAAGAGGGCACCAGATCTCATTACAGATGGTTGTGAGCCACCATGTGGTTGCTGGGAATTGAACTCAGGACCTCTGGAAGAGCAGCCAGTGCTCCTAACCTCTGAGCCATCTCTCCAGCCCAGATCCACTGTTTTTAAGCACTGAGGAGTGTCTGGAATACAGATACACTCCATTTGGAGGGAAAACAGTTGTTTGGCAATAAAAATTTTAGCAGGAAACTTTTACCTATTTATTTTTTTTTTATTTTTTATTTATTTATTTATTTTTTCTAAGACAGGGTTTCTCTGTGTAGTTTTTGGTGCCTGTCCTGGATCTTGCTCTGTAGAGCAGGCTGGCCTCGAACTCACGGAGATCCACCTGGCTCTGCCTCCTGAGAAAATTTTTTTTAAATATTTTTATTTTATGTTCATTGATGTTTTGCCTGCATGTATGTCTGTGTGAGGGTGTCAGAAGCCCTGGAACTGGAGTTACAGACAGGTGTGAGTTGCCACATACATGCTGGGAATTGAACCTGGATCCTCTGGAAGAGCAGCCAGTGATCTAACTGCTGCACCATCTGGGAGGTCCTGAGTTCAACTTCTAGCACTCACGTGGTGGCTCACGATGATCTGTAATGGGGTCTGATGCCCTCCGCAGCAGGAAACTTTTAAATCAGTTTAATAATTTTCTGTGAAGCCAGACTATTGGTGCACACCTTTAATCCCAGCACTCAGGAGGAAGAGGCAGGTGGATCTCTGAGTTCAAGGTCTACCTGGTATATATAGTGAGTACCAGGACAGCCGGAACTACATAGTGAGACCTTGTCTTGAGAAAAAAAAAATTCTATATGTACACAGTGGGGGAAAATCATATTTGAGGACATTCTTGTGAGATAGCAGTTTTCTTTACTTTGGATTTCTGGAGGGCCTGTTGTTACACAAAGTAAATGGTATCTTTATGAATCAGCAGTTAGTCATTGGAGAGAAGTTGCTTGCTGTTGTGTTTCATATTATCTCCTGAATGAGCATGCAGAGTTCTTAACTCTTCCCTGACACTTAAGTTTCTGACTTCTTCAATAAAGTGTGTGTGTGGCTGCCTTCCATGCCGAGCAGGTCTTTGAATCTGAAGATGTAATTATAATTTATTGTTGAGACCTGCTACTTTTATTTGTCTGGCTATAGTAGGTTTATATGTTGAAGACTAGAGCTTACTGTTTTAGCAAGTGTAATAAGCACTCTGGTTTTTCTGTAGGATCCAAGAGGACCTTCTGGTTCAGAAGACTGGCTAGCGGCACAGCAGGCATCATGAGCAAGCACAGAGAGAGCTGCTCTCTATCATGTTCGTGAGGGGACAGGTATGGAAACCACTGTCTTATTTCTCTGATGCTGAGCTCTAGAGAAGGACTCCACCTGTGACTACAGGGTTGATGGACATACGCTGTTTACGTCATTACTAATGTCTCTTATTAAATCAACAGTACAACTTCTCAAATGATTTTACTTTAAGAGCAAGACAGCAATTGATTGATTAATTAATTAGAGACAATCTGTGTAGCCTGTGCTAGTCTGGAATTCACTATGTAATTCAAACACTCACATCAAACTTGTGATCCTCCTGCCTCTTTTTCCTAAGCACTGGAATTACAAACTTAATCCAGAAAAGGGTGTTGGATTCTCTGGATCAGGCCATTGTGAGCCACTGCCATGGGTGCTAGGATTGGGAGTCCTCTGTAAGGGCCGTGTGCACTCTTAGCTGCTGAACCATCTTTCTAGATCTGTTTGGGTTTTTTTGGGAGGGAGGTTTAATAACTATTAAAGTATGTCACAACACTGATTTCTCTACTAGTGCTGGCTCCTTCCTTTTAGAATCACCTTACTGTTAGCATGAAAAAGAACATGATTTTTTTTCCCCCCGGAGCTGAGAACCGAACCCAGGGCCTTGTGCTTGCTAGGCAAGCGCTCTACCACTGAGCTAAATCCCCAACCCCAAGAACATGATTTTGAGCAATGGTGTTAGGAAAGAATATTGGCATATTTGTCTCTATTTCTTAGTCATTATGCAAGAGCATAATTCAATTAGAAAATTTTAGAGGTATAGAATCAGAAGTATAGATTTAATTGCATTATTTTATTTTTCTAAATTAGTTGTGAAAGCAGTAATTTCCAGTAGAAAGGGAAGTATTATGATCTTATAGAGTCTTTGACTTTTCCTAACTGGCATTTGTAGATTTTTTTCTCCTCCAAAATTACTTATAATTATTTAGGATGTATAGGATGGCAAGAGGTCTTGCTGGTAAGACTGGTTTCAGAAATGCCAGTCACCAGTACAATGTTGTATTTTCCACATGAATTGTGAGGAAAGTCATGGATGTTCAACATGAAACTGAGCTTTTTCTTTTCAGTTGAGGATGGCGCAGAGGCACTTGGTAATAATTTTTCTTGACCAGAATGTCTGCACCCGAAGTTGGCGAGCTGTTTCTTGTCCTTCTGCACTTCATGTGGCAAGATCCTATCCTTCAGTGCCACCTCTGTAGGAAGTGTCGACCATATGGCAAAGGGTACTCAAATCCACCGGAATCCATTCTTGTTTCTCTGAAGGAGCTGCAGCTGAAATACGAATGTCTAGCATCCTTTTTGCAGCTCAATGTGACTGTGACTAAGCTCACAAAAGGGATGTAAGCAGAGATAATGTGTGCTACTTCCAGGGCTGTCTTTATAGATTGTGCCATTCAACTTTTACCTTTTACCTTGTTGCTGTCTCAGCCTGGATGTGCTGTCACCCGATTCTGGTGAAGTGGCTTAAAGAACTACACCCTAGGTCAGTGCTCGTTTTGCTATAAACCTCCAAGAAGATGGTATTCTTTTTTTTCTTTTTTTTTTTTTTTTTTTTTTTTTTGGTTTTCGAGACAGGGTTTCTCTGTGTAGCTTTGTGCCTTTCCTGGATCTCGCTCTGTAGCCCAGGCTGGTCTCGAACTCACAAAGATCCGCCTGCCCCTGCCTCTCGAGTGCTGGGATTAAAGGCGTGCGCCACCACCACCTGGCAGATGCTATTCTTGAGCTGTTTATTTGTCCAAGCTAAGATAACACGTTGTTTAGCTCAGCTGACTTTTTTCATTTTTCAAGACAGGGTTTTTCTGTGTAATAGCCTGGCTATCCTGGATATAGAACTCATGGAGATCTGCCTGCCTCTGCCTCCTGAGTGCTGGGATTAAAATCATTTTCTGATGTTGATCTATATTTTTCTTGAAGACAAGCATCTTGTATAGCAGTTTCCTAATCTATGGTTAAGGAACAAGATGGAGGAACCTGCGTTCTACTGAATTGCTTACAGATGTGGAAGATTTGACCTTAATTGTTATAAAACTAACTTTACCAAGAGCTTAGACTTAGAGCTCAATTGGTAGAATGCTTGACTTTGATGTGTGAAGCCCTGAATTCCATCCCAACCATTACATAAAACCAGGCATGGTGGTGTATGCCCATCATTCCAGCACTTAGGAGATGGAGGCAGGAGGATCAGAAATTCAAAGTCATCCTTGGTAACATTTTGAGTTTCAGGCCAGACTGGGAGACATGAGACCCTGTCTCAAAACAAACAAAAAACTTTTGTTTTAACCTTGGAAATATATTTGAAGTATTCTATATAGCAGTATACTCTACCCTGAATAATACACTGTCTCCTTACTCTGACTTGGATCCATCTCTTCTTTGGCTTCATAGCACCTGGTGCATATATCAGTTAGTATTTTCTGTTTCAAGCTAACTCATTCATCTCCCGGTGAGACCTTGGGCTTCTTTAGGTCAGAGGGATTTAGGTCACTAGGTTATAGTGACAAATAACCTAGGGACTGTGACAGTAGTTGGTACCTAGTAGATGACCAGTAATATGTGATGCCTGAATTTCCACATGTTCACTGTGGCACAAAAAGAAAGTGCCAAGGAAAGAGATAAAAGCAGCAATCAGGTTGGTGCTATAAGTGGGACCTCAATGCTGGAATTCTGCAGAATTTCTAAAAGCGCTGGTCAATAAAGACTCTAGAGGTAAAAAGACAAAAAAATTCCTCATATTAAAAAATCCAAAGTAATTATATTCCTCTATGAAATATATATGTGAATTTAGTGAGCTCCTATTTTGCATAGAATGGGCATTTTTATAAGAAAGGAAGCCAAGAATCTTGACATAAATCCTAAGGTATGCAGTAAGAAGACCACCAAACCCCAAATCTTTAGGAAACCACAGCTTTGAAATTTCTTTGAAAATGAAACCAGGATCATCCCAAGACTTGGAGACCTCAAACAGTTCCTAGAGATGACAGGGATAAAGCACCGTAGAGAAAGTGGGGGATAAAAGGACTAGTAAATAATCAGACTAACAGATGGTATTTGTTGTACCGCTACTGTGTATGAGGCAGTAGAGTCAGGCCTTAATTATTAATCCTAACATCAAAAACCTTACAATTTAGCCAGTAGTGAACAATGTTAAATAGAAAAATTTAAGTAATAGCAAACAATTTTAATACCAACTCATCCCAAATGATAAATTAGCAGGTACTACCTCTTTAGTGTGCTGGGGAGAAGACTCTGTGGGTGAGGCGCTTGCTGTACAAAGACCAGTATCAGTTCAAATACCCAGAACCCACGTGAGGTCAGGCATGGTAGTAAACATATATAATCCCAGTGCTCTTACTGTTAGTGGGAAGGTAGAGACAAGAAAATCCCTGTAAGCTCCTGGGCCAGCTAACTTTGTGTGCACAGAAGAAAAACAGCAGAGACCCTGCCTCAAACAAGGTGGGAGTCAAAGATCAGCACCCAAGGTTGTCCTCTGACCTCCATATGTGTGCCATGCCATTTGCATACCTATTTTCCCTCTCTCTCTCTCTCTCTCTCTCTCTCTCACACACACACACACACACACTCACTCACTCACTCGCGCGCACACACACACACACACGCGCCAACATACACCCCTCCCTCTCACACATGGACACACAAAAGATGGAAAAGTGATTGAAGAAGATTGGCCTCTGGCCTCCACTTGCACCTGCCACATACACATGCACACACAGATACATACCAAAAGATGAGTTAATTTAAAGAGATGATGAAGAGTGTTCTTCCCTTGGAACCCTTCCCTGCCTTGGGAGCTTCCCCCCACTTTTCTCTAGTAAACCTAAATTTGGTCTGCTCAAAAAAGGGATAGTCATTAAGCCTGGTGTGGCTCATAACTGCAATCCCAGTTCTCAGGAGTCTGGGTCAGCCTGGGCTCCAGTGTGGATTTTGACCCTCTGTCTGAAAAATCTTAAAAATCTTAAATAGTAAATAAAGGAATAGCCAGTAGCATTTTTTAAAACTCCTCCTATTGGTTACTTGGCATTCTGTTAAATCATTGGTATCTTGTATATATGCTTTTAGGTCAAGTAATAGTAAGGGAAGTTTAAAAATTATATTTAAAAATGAGAGGTTTAAAAAGATTCATCAGTCATCATTAAAATGAAAACTAATATCCCTTACCCATACTTGAACTTTCTCTTAATTGTCTATTTAACAGAAGCTGTGAACTCCCTTTTCTAGTAGAAATGTAACTTCATCCTAATCAAAATGATCCCTTCCCAACACCTGGACTTTTATCTTTTGCAGTATAAGCTATTAAATAAGTCTACCTTCTATGTTTGTAGTAGTTTTACATTTGTTCCTTAGTATCTCTGGAGGAGTGGCCCCAGGACCATTGCAAGCCCCAGAATCCATGGAGTATTTGTGTATAACTTGTCCAGGCCTTTCTGTATACTGTAATCATTGCTACATTACTAAGATAAAGTGCTAAAGAAATAGCTATTAAACTGTTTTAATTATGGAAAAATGACTAGAAAAAATGTTTGTGCACATTTGGAACATATGCAGTTTTTTCTGAATATTTTCCATCCATCACCAGTTTAATCTGTAGACATAGAACTTACAGATATAGAGGCTGACTGCATTTTGATAATTGTTAGCTTATAGGTTTCTAGACTTGAGGATCTTAGGTTGTTTATCATCGTCCAAATGGATTCGTTGGAGATTTCATTCTTGTATACCTAAGATCTATAAATTATATTTTAATAATTCAAAGTGTAACTCAATTTTTTGTTTGTTTTGTTTTGTTTTTGTTTATTTTTTAGGTTTAAACAAGTCTCTTCAGCAGTGTTTGCTCACTGATGGAGAATTACTTCCAAGCAGAAGCTTACAACCTGGACAAGGTATTAGATGAATTTGAACAAAATGAAGGTGAGAATTTACATTGGGAAATCTATTTGGATTTATGATATAGAGACTGTGAAAATAAGAATATGAAGTTCTTAAAAAAAAAATCAAGGGGTTGGAAAGATGGCTCAGCAGTTAAGAGCACTGGCTGCTCTTACAGACGACCCAGGTTCAATTCCCAGCACCCATGTGGGGGCTCACAGCTGTCTGTAACTCTAGTCCTACGAGATCTGATGCCCTCCTCTGGCCTCCACAGGAACTAGGCACACAAGTGGTGCACAGAGATATGTGCAGGCAAAACACCCTTATACATAAAATAGAATGAAATAAATCTTAAAAAATAAAATAAAATAGGTCTGATGATGTAATGACAATAATAGATAATAAATTTTAAAGGGGGAATTAACATTCCTTAGCATTATGTGCCATGTACTTACATTTTTAAACTTAATGTTTATGACAGTTCTATGAAGTTAGTTTCTCATTTCCTGTTACTTTATTTCCTTATTTAAGGAGAAAATGTATGACAAATGGCCAGGCCTGTAATCCTAGTACTTGGGAGCCAGAGGCAGAAGGGTCATCACAGATTCAAGGTTAGCCTGATTCATATAGTGAGTTCTAGGTCAGCTAGGGGTACACAGACAAAATCTGTACCCTTCCTCCACCCACAAAAATCCAAGTATGCTGCATGCCTGTGGGCAGGACATCAGGGGTTCAAGGCTAGACTTGGCTGGATAGTGACTTTGGGGCCAGTGTAGGCTACATGAGACTTGTCAACAGGATGAAACACACACATTCCTATTTCAATAACATTATTGAACATTCTTGTAAGAAATATCTTTTTTTTATTTCTGGAAATACTTATTTTTAAATTAATTTAAATTTAAATTAAATCTCTTGCTAGCCTAAATTTTATTTTAAATTTAAGAGTGCCTCAAACTCAGAAGTCCACCTGCGTCTGCCTCCCAGGGCTGGGATTAAAGGCGTGCACCACCGCTGCCGGCAGCGATCGGAAGTTCTTTGGCTTTCACTCTCTGCCTGTGTCGCTTCTTTTCACTGTTTCCCAGGCTGGTTATTTCCTTGGACCAAGTTGATGTATTTGTTGTTCTCTTAAATCTTACATTTGGTGTTACGCTTTTCCTGATTTCCCTACTTACAAATCCTTTTCTGTTGATAAAACGCTTGAGACCTCGTCCAGTTCCTTTTTTTTTTTTTTTTTAAGTGAATTCAGGCTCATTTACCTCATCCTAGAATTTCTTTTGTATTCTTACATAATAATTTTTGAATATATATACACTAACTAGCTACTCATGTATATTGTATCTATGTCTTATTTTCCCAGCTAGATTATATACTTTGTAGAGGCATGAGTATTACTCTTAATGCTATATAAACCAAATGCTTTTATTTATGTTTACTTTTGTGTATTTATTACCTACTACCACTTGACCCTGTGCAATGTAGGCCTTGCATTGATGGAATGAAATGGTTTCTGCCTTCAGAAATCATTCAGTGGGTGAAAGAGAAGGTAAATAAGCTATTGCATTGCAGTATAGTAAAAACTGTAATAAGGTCGATGAGTGCGTTGAAGATTAGTGTTACAATTATAACTGCATAATTTCAGCACCATGGTTATCATTTACTGAAGGGAGAAAGAAGAAAAAGCCCTAAGTGCATTCGTTTTTATCTCTTTTACTCATTTAGAGATACAAAATACCACTGTAACTTGAGAGAATAACTTAGCTATCATAGTTATGGTCTGTTACAAAGGAAACAAATGTTAGATGAAATTATGTTTATTGGTACACTAGAAATTGATTTAATAGATAAATCTATTTTCCCAAATACCATTTTCCCAAATGTCCTCAGCTAAGAATATAAATATAAATTTAATTAGTAACATTATTACAGGCAGGATTTCACATGCTGTAGCAAACTTTTAAAAAAACTTAATGGGAAAAATTTAAATATATACAAATTATACTGGGCATGGTGGTGCACACCTTTAATCCCAGCCCTGGGAGGCAGAGGCAGATAGATCTCTGTGAGTTTGAGGCCAGCGTGGTCTACATAGAGAGTTCCAGGACTCTGTCTCAAAACAACAAATTAAAGAGAATAGTCTAATAAACTTAAGTGCATTATAACCCATGGTCAGCAGTGATTAATACACTGTCATTTTTGTTCTGTTTCATTTGTAATGTTTTTGAGGGGTTTTGTGTGTGTGTGTGTGTGTGTGTGTGTGTGTGTTTGTGTTTGTGTGTTTATACACATAGGTGTCCTTGTCTGTATGGATGCTTGTGGAGGCCAGGGATCAACATTGTATCACTTCCTCAGTGGTCTCTAACCTTATTTTTTGAAACAAATGTCTCACTGTGTGCTCTTTTCAGCTAGACTGATTTACCAGTAATCCTTTGGGATCCGCGGTCTATCCTCCCAATAGCGGGTCACAGCTACATCTGTGTGCCGCCATGACCCCGTTTGTGCCTGTAGTCTTTTAGGTGACTGCTGGGAATCTAAACTCAGGTCTTCATGCCTGCTCGGCCACCCCATTGCCCACTGAGCCACTTCCCCAGACTTCTTTTTTAAGTATGGTCTTCTGTACTGCCCAGTTAGCCTCAGACCCAGGATATAGCCAGAGATGACCTTGGGCTTGTGATCCTCCAGCTTCCTGCTTCTGCCTTCCCTTCCCTAGGACTAGGTATTCACCAGCCTTAGTGCATGCTAGGCACTCATAGCTGAGCTAAATCTCCAGGCCCATTAAAAAAAAATTTAAAAACTATATATTCACTAAAATGTCTACATTTTTTTTGTTTGTTTTTGTTTTGTTTTTTTGAGACAGGGTTTCTCTGTGTAGCTTTGGTGCCTTTCCTGGAACTCACTCTGTAGCCCAGGCTGGCCTTGAACTCACAGAGATCCACCTGCTTCTGCCTCCTGAGTGCTGGGATTAAAGGCGTGCGCCATCACCACCTGGCAAATGCCCAAATTTTAATTACACAGGGCTAGTGGGTTTTGGTTGTTTTTTTTTTTTTTTATTTTACGACAGAGTCTCACTGTTTCCCAGTTGGCTTGAACTCATTGACTCGGGTGCCCTTTCACCTCAGTCTCCCAAGAGGTGGGACTAAAAGGTTGACTTTACAGTTTAGCAGATGGAGATATCCATGTAACCCACACTCCAATCATATTGTAGATTAGAAGAGAGCATTTAGACTTCACAGAAAAATATTCATTCAATTACCAGTCTTCACTTCCATTATCTGTGCCTTGTCTTGTACACAGACAATTCAAAGGCGCTTCCCCACTCCTGGGTCTACAGGTCAATTTAATTGTGTTATTGTTTATCTCAATCTAATAACAAAATTAAATAGACATAAAACTCTTTTGTTTGAAATGTTCTTAGACATTACCATTTGTTAACAGGCAATTGTAGGGCATTGTCTTAAATGTATTTTATGTCTAGCTAAAGATTAGATTCTGTCATATTCTGAGAACATTTTATCTTCAGAGTATAGTTGGAAATATTGGTTAGGTAGTCCTAAGCAGCTTTTTACTGTTGCCAACAAACTTACTGTAATTACTTTTCTTATTTTTTCAGATGAAACAATTTCTCCTACTTTATTGGATACAAAGTGGAATAAGATTCTAGATCCCTCTTCTCACCCACTGTCTTTTAACCCTGCATTGACCAGTGGGAACGAACCTGGAGTTTCCAATGAGGTAGTACCACAGCTGAAAGTCTTCTCTCTGGCTGGCTCAGCTCCCCTTACAAGAGCGGGAGAAGATCCCTGTGCTAACGGACAGGACTGTAGTTTAAATCCAGAGATTGACACGATGTGGATTGATGAAAATGCTGTGGCAGAAGAGCAGCTAATTAAGAGAAACTGTAATCGGGATGATGAGTTTAGTGCTATTGAAGTGGGAGAGGAGAAATGTGGACGCCTCACTTGTCTGCCAGACGAGAAGAATGTTCTTGTCGTAGCTGTCATGCATAACTGTGATAAAAGGGCACTGCAAAGTGATTTGCAGGATTGTAGTAACTACAACAGTCAACCCCTCGCGGGCTCTTTTAGCTGTTCACTGGATGATGAAAATGGACAAACTGATCAATTTAGTTGTAGCATGAATGGGTCCACTGAAAAAGGTGTAAACTCAGAGAGACAAATGGATGCTTTGACTGAACCAAGACCAGAGGGGGCTTCTGTTAATCGTCTCTGTGCTGCTTCATCTAACAGTGCAACCTGTGTCTCTTCACCTTCCCAGTTAAAGGATGATGAAAGTGTAGGCAGAGACCTTTCCACATGTGCAGTCATAAGCTTAACAATTAATTCATCCCAGGAAGTGGATGGAGGGGCTGCCGTTAAAAAACAAGAGAATTATATGCCAGATGAAGACCTTGCTGGCAAAAACAATTCTTCTAGGACAGATCTAGGGAGCCCAAACTCCTTTTCCCACGAAAGCGAGGAGATCATGACAGAAAAAGAGCCCACAGAGGAGAGGACAGCTGGAGACGCCCTCCCATCTGGTTTGTCTTTGTATTTCAAGCCAGACACGTCTGCAGTGTGTGGAAAGGACAGTTGTGAACAGTCTTCAGATTGCCTTGTGTCCAGGGAAGCTGGAGCTGATGAAGATGAAGGTAATGGCGTTGGAGAAAGAATTGGCACCACAGAACTTCTTAATGTGACAGAAGGCGTCTCTGACTCACAGGGGACTGATTGGAAATTAATGAAGCTTAATGAGACGAAGGATAGCCAAGCGAATGAGGAAAATCAAGTGGTTTCACAAATTAGCCAGCCTGAGGACACTAACAGTGGAGGAGAGTGTATCGGAATGGCAGGTTCAGATCTAGATCTCAAAGGAACTTGTATGACTGAAAGTGAAGGATGTGATTTCTCCACTGTTAATGATGCACCAGCAGCAAATTCTCTATCTAATGGTTGTGATTCCTATGGAATACAGAGCCCAATTGTTTCTTTTGTTCCAAAGACTTTACCCTCCAAAGAAGATTCAGTAACAGAAGAAAAAGAAATAGAGGAGAGCAAGTCAGAATGCTATTCAAATATTTATGAACAGAGAGGAAATGAGAATGCAGAAGGCAGTGGACTGCTTTTAAATAGCACTGGAAATATAATGAAGAAAAACTATTTACATAATTTCTGTAGTCAAATCCCATCAGTACTCGGGCAGTCTTCCCCCAAGATAGCAAACCTGCAATCTATTAGTGTTCCTTTTGGTGGTGCAAGACCCAAGCAACCTTCTAATCTTAAACTTCAGATTCCAAAGCCATTATCAGACCACTTACAAAATGACCTTCCCGCAAACAGTGGAAATAATACTAAAAACAAAAATGATATTCTTGGGAAAACAAAACTAGGGGGAAATTCAGCAATCAGTGCATGCAGTGCATCTTTGGGAAACATCTCTGTGACTGATACAAATGGGGAACATTCAGAAAGTTATGAGGTTGAGATCTCCAGTAGACCATGCCTTGCGTTAGCTCCAGACAGTCCCGATAATGATCTCAGAGCTGGTCAATTGGGAATTTCTGCAAGAAAGCCATTTACCACCTTGGGTGAGGTGGCACCAGTATGGGTACCAGATTCCCAGGCTCCAAACTGCATGAAGTGTGAAGCTCGGTTTACGTTCACCAAAAGGAGGCATCATTGCAGAGCCTGTGGGAAGGTAAGCTGCATGTAGTCTCTCAGGAACTTGGCGTGTTTTGTACTGCGGAACCAGAAACTAAAGCAGGATTAAGTGGATTTAATTCTAGTTGAGATGACATTATAACTAGCCTTTGAAAGCCCAGTTCTAGTGAGTTGCTATATAAAACAGGAGCTTGCTTATTGTGTTTTGTTGTGTTTTGTTTGATTGTTGCCGGAAAGTATGCTGTCTCGGTTTTCTGTGAAGAAAAGCGAATTGGGAATTAAGGAAGTGTTTCTTTGTGGTTTCTACATTGATAGATACTTGGTTAATGGGATGGTTTGAAATAAGGAAGTTGTTCTTTCAGCTTAGGACATATTTGTGATTCACTTCTTTTTTTTTTTCTTGTTGTATCACTGTAGTCAGTGGTTGTCTTTATATTTTTTAATACTTGAAAATTTAACTTACATTGAGAATCTATCCTATACTCTTTTTTTAGGGTTTTTTTTTTTTTTTTTTTGAGACAATGTTTCTCTGTGTAACAGTCCTGGCTGTTCTGAATCTTGCTTTATAGACCAGGCTGGCCTCGAACTCAGAGATCGCCTGTCTCTGCCTCTTCCGAATGCTTGGATTAAAGGTGCACCACCACCGCCTGGCAGATACGGTTATTTTTAATGAGTGTTCTGCTGCATGTGTGTGTACCTCATTGTGCCTGGTGCCCATAGAGGTCAGAAGAAGGCATTGGATTCCCTGGAACTGGAGTTATGAGTGATTGTGAGCCACCATGGGGTGCTGGGAATTGAACCCATGTCCTCTGCAAGATCAGTGAGTGCTCTTAACTGCTGAGCCATCTCTCAAGCCCAATCCTATACTTGTTTCTGCATAGAGTTTTTCGATGTACTAAATGTTCTGAGGGTTTATATAAATACCTACATATATTTTCTCTCATATGACTTTAATGCAAATATTTGAAGGCTTTATATCTTATTAAGGATATAAGAATAACTAATATTTCTTAGCTCTTTCCAAATTCCGTTAATAACACAATTTGGGGTTTTTTATGTTTATTTTTATTTCTGGGTATGCATGTTTGTATACCATGTATGTACACCTGCATATGGGCCATGGAGGCTAGAAGAGGAGACTGGATTCCATATGTGTACAACTGCATAAGGGCCATGGAGGCTAGAAGAGGAGACTGGATTCCCTAGAAACGGAGTTACAAGTGGTTGTAAGCTGCCTGATGTGGGTGCTGGGAACTGAACTTGGGTCCTCTGGAAGAGCAGCAAGCATTCTTAACCAGTATCCCCCAGCCTCCATAGTTTGTTTTTTAATAGGAGTTGTAAATATGGAGAAAAGGGGATTTTATATTTTTTTTAAAGAATGTAAAAATTGATGTGAGATCTAGATTCAGATTTTAGCTTTGTTTCTATTAATTATGTAATTTTACTAATGCTTAGTTTTGTAATCTGTAACAAAGTTAAATAGTTTTCATGGGCTGTTGTGAAGATCATAAGATTACAGAAGTAACAGTAAGTCTTGATAATTTATCTCTACCTCCTTTCTCATCTGATTTATCTGCTCATCTGCTTTTAACATAAAAAAAGGGCATCTGAGCCTCAGTGACTTAGACATATAGAACTTTTATTTCACATAAGAAGCTGTAAGACACAGTTTATCTCCTGCAAAGTTGGGAATATGGAAGATCCCTTGATCTTCTCGTGGTCTCCTGTTAGTAGTTGAGCTCCATCAAGTCCAACTGGACGACTTCCTAAGGGAAAAGAAACCGACTGAGGGTCAAACAAGACTTCTTGCTAGTTTCTTTCTGGAGAGAAAATCCTAGCGTCTTCTGTCAATTCATTGGCCACTCTAGGCCACAGGTTACTGGATTAAGCCACGAGTGACTCAATCATAATTTATTTCCTAGGTCTTAGCACAGTGTAGCCTGAACAAAAATAGGATTTTGTTAACAGATAAAAAGGGAGACTATATCCTGATGGGCCGTTAGGAAGAATTACTGGGGGATGGGGAGGTGACTGAGTAAGTAAAACGCTTGCTGTCAGGCCATCAAGACCTGAGTGTGACCTTCAGCACCAGGAGGAGGGGAGCAAAGGAAGAAAAAGGAAAGGAAAAGCAAGAAGCCTGACATGGTAGAGCATGACTGTAATCTCAGTGCTGGGGAGGCAGAACAGAATTCCCGAGGCTTGCTGGCAGTCATTCTAGCTTTGTCTGTGAGCTCCAGGCTCAGTGAGAAGACCCTGTCTCTAAAGAATAAAGTGAGTGAGTGGGGAAGACATCCTGCATCATCCCTTGCCTCTGTACACACACACACACACACACACACACACACACACACACACACACACA